>JAPMOB010196013.1:0-10167 GCA_029875015.1 Lepomis gibbosus
TTAGTGTTGTATTTGAAATTCCTAAACCATATAATTTTTTTCTCTTCCCTTGCCCCCCTTCATCCTTTTGTCTCCCTCCCACTACTCTGTGTGTGTGTGTGTGTGTGTGTGTGTGTGTCAAACGAGGCAGTGAGACCATCAGCTGTGCTGGTGTTGTGCCGAGTCATCTGCACCTCAGGGGACGTTTGGATGGTTTATCACCATTAACGAACCACACAAAAAAGTTTTTAAACAGTTACCTGGAATGGACCTGCGAGGAACCCGGAGGAACCGCAACATGCATGCAGTTGTCTGCTGCACGTCATGCTGGTTTTAGCTGGAAATGTACAGCGTAACTTACAGTGACTAATGAATAGAGACTGCAGCTTTGCAGCTTATCAAGGTTAAAGCTGAGCTACAGTGTGTAAAACAATACACATCTGTAGATAATGAAATATTTGCGTTTCATAGTACACATTTGTGGATTGTTTTCTGTGGGTTGCAAATATTAAAGTTTAATAAAATCTGCCAGCATTGTATTCCAAAGAGCACAATCTCAAACATGACGCTACATTCAAATTGGTAATTATTTGCATTTTGATTGAATGACCACTGTACTGCTCATGGTATTAGTTCTCTCACGTCCAGTCAAATTTTGGTCATGCCAGGAGGACCCATAACCATTTAAAGTAAACAGAATATAGAAACAAGCTGAACTCCAAAGTTCACCAGGTATGTAGTTTGGGTCTAGTCTTTGAGTGTTCACATCTGTCTGAACACCTATAATGTAACACTTGTTCTCTGAGATGTGTGTAAAACAACACACCACCAAGTGGTTGCCATACTACTTGATTGAGCATTTGAATATGCAGCCGCATATCACTGACATAAGATGTCATGCTATAGGAGCAGATCAGGTCACACTTTGTGTCTATACTTCATTTCCTTTTGGAATAACGGATATTATTTATGTGCAACAGCATGGCCAGAATTATCCAGCATTTTCACTCTTTCCCTCCTTCATTTAATAAAGTCTTGTCCTCAGTCTTCAGTCTTCCCACATGTGCAGGGTGAGCCAATACTTGATACCAGATATACAGTTTCATTTGTGCACTTTAAACCTACGGTGTACTTGGACACACACACAAACAGACGCATGAGGTGAATCATCATCACAACAAGAAATATTCTTGGCCCCAGTTAACATGACGTTGGCCAGATGTTTCTCTACGTTTGCACATTACCACTGTCATATTCAGCCAACAAACAGCTCTGTTTACCTATTACAGTCAGCTGGAGTGCGTGTGTGTTGTTTGGTGTATTTGAATTTCAGAGACTAAAGGGGATCCACAATCAGGCTCCTGGCCCTTATTATCCACATGAGAATGGAAGTGTTGTCAAACCTTTAATCATTTTATACTGTACATTAGGGTCGGGCAATAAATGATCACAATATAATTCTCCTGAATATCAATGTAAGAAATGTTCAATAAATGTTTGATTCATTTGAATCACAAATTAACTAGCACTTAATTTTTCTTGTAAGATATTTATTTTGTTGAGGAAAATGGACTGAAAAGAGATTTTACCTAATTTTACTCATGCATATTTGTTCAAAAACGTCATAAGTCCACTGTTGGGCAAGTGTTTGTCATGTTCATGTTAAACATAAAGAATAGTTTAAATCCATAATTAACCACCTGGTGTCTTCAACTTTCACTCAGGAGCAAAACTCAGCCTTTAAACTTAAAAGAAATATTGATTTGACATTTATCCTGATAATTATCGATATCAAATGATATGAATTTTTTTTATTGTGACGATAAAATGTATGCAGCTATATGTTTAAAATCAGTGGATTCAAAGTCGCAGTCTGTCAATGTTTAGTTGTATGTTGTATAAAAATTTTTTTCCTTTCTTTAAGTTTTGTAGGATAAATATGTCCATGTGACTAATTGAAATATAGCATGTCCTCGAGTAGCAACATCTGAATAGACATGTGACGAATTAGTACAAGGCATGTGGTGCTCTTAGTCAAATCCATTGTCGAATATTCAGCGGGTCATGAACCTTGAGCAAGATTGGGACAGGATTTCCACGCTGAAGTCCACACAGCAGAATGTAGAGCAATCACGCTCGAGCACATAAACAAAACTGCAGCACTCACTGTGGGATTCATCAGTTACTCCCCATTTTCTGCATTGCTTCCATTCCGCCTGAACAACTTGTGCCCAAACAGGATTGAGGAGCAAGACCACATCATAACCCTGTGGGGAGTTTCAGTGTGGTGGTGGTGCTCGGACCATTCATTCACCCAGCTTTGTTTAATTATAGGTTAAAGACACCTCAAGGTTTGTGGCCATACATACATGTAACAGTTCAAAGAGGGGATCCCCCGGAGGGTACCTCCCGCACTGTAAATAACAAGATCCTGCCATTTGTCTCAGGCTGTCCTTGTTCATGGATTTATGGATCACTCTAGTAATCCATAAATTGTTTTGTTGAGTGTTTCGTTAAACCACTCCTTCACCTTTGGGGGTGGGAACCACTTGTACAAACTAATCTGACGTACAATACTCTGTACAATTTGTGGCGTGAGACATTCAGATGTTATTCAGTGGTATCCAGAAGGAACAGGAATGTCTTGTCCTGTCTTATACAGTAAGTGATGAGACATCAGGTTGTGATCTATCTCCCAGAAGAATTTCAACAGGTACCGAGAACCAGCAACTTCTCTCACGGTATCATCACCTACTGTCTTCAGTATCTTCCTAGTCAAACAATAAGATGTCTGTATTGTATTATACATATTTAGCAAAATCTCATTAATATAAATGAGGTACACAAAATAATCAACACAAACTACATCCTAAGTTTAAACAAAAACTAAAAATAACCACTAGAGGTGCACCGATCGATCAGCCTATGACTAGAATCGGCCAGTTTTCAGCTATAGTATTTGGCATTCCATTTTAGCCGTTTTAACCCAAAATGTAGTGAATATTTTACAAGCACTGACCAGGAAAAGCAACAGCGGACACATTTTATGGAGCTGGTGTCATTGTGTACCATGTTAATGTAATAAAAAAACAAGCCTGCTGATGTGAAAATGGAATTATGGGTGAAAAAAATTCAAAATGTGAGTTGTGTTTTTTCAAAAATAAGGTGGAGAATTAAGTAGAATTAAAATGGTGAGATAAGAAAGAACCTACTAGAAATAGGGGAATGTATTCCATCAGATATTTTTAATTAAATATACTAATATATTCCCCACCGCTGTTACACTGCCATTTTGTGGGAAACACTGAGCCGTGTTATGCAGAGATTTATTTTCAATTGGATTTTATTTGTATAAACAAGCTCTGTCCAGTAGCCTAACATGGGACACCTTTTTAGTGAGAGAAGTTCCTGTACCCTCTTGCAGTTTGGCGAAAAAGTTATTTGTTTTATTAGTTAACTGTTTTAGTTTATTAGTTAACTGTTTTATCATATAAACATACAATTCAATGGACCCCAGGAAGAATAGCCAGTGCATAAGATGGTGCTGATGGGGATCCTGATAAATAAAGAATTTTCCATTATAGAAAATTAATGTTTGTGCATGCCGTCAATTACAGTTCCTAGAAAGAAGAAAATCGAAATTGGCCAGACTAAGAGAAATTGGAAATCTGAATCGGCCAAGAAAAATGCAATCAGTGCATCTCTAATAACCACCATAAAGATTGGATTTATTGCAGGAATGTTAAGACTGCATTGGTTGTAGCATGTTGTACCTAACCTTTTGTTGCACCTAACAACATGTATAGGTGCATGTTGTTGTGCCTAATAAACTCGCAACTGAGTGTACTCTCGTAAATACTTGTCTTTCTTGCTGTCCTTTTTACTTGTCCTTCTTGCTTGCTTCTTTCCAAAGTGAGATTTGCTATTTTTTCTTGATGGTGATGGCAAGTATTATTATAATATAATTAAGTAGTCCATCCATCCTTCCTGCTCTCCTTCTCTCCCTGTGGCCCCTCATCCCCCTCTTTTGAACTCATTCTCTGCCTCTTTTTAATCATGTGGAGGACCTGTGTTTTAAAGCCAAGGTAAGATAAACTTTGACTAAAGAGTACATCTGGCTGGGAGAGTGCTGCTAGTAAAACAACGGGAGAGAGAAAGAAAGAGAGAGAGCCAGTAAGATGTCAGGGTGAGGAGAGCTACAGGCAGAGCAGGGTGATCAAGACAGTTGCGCAGTGAGAAGGGTATAGAGAAGAGAGCCATGAAGCAGGATGAAGGAGTAATTGAAAAAATGTAAATGTGAGTTATGAGGGTTAAAAATCGTACGTCCAACGGCTGCATGTTCTCCAACAAAAATAAGTCAAGGTGGAACAAAGAATGTCCGATAAACAAAAGCTGTGTAGCAACAGCAGAGATAATATACAGTGTTTTATATGGTCCTCTTTCTATGTGTACTTGTATCATAGTTCATCTTGCAATCTGTCACTTTGAAATAGTCTGTGGGAACAAATTAAATTCAGAAAACTGATAACTCTGGCTATCAGAGTTATCAGCTTCCTTATCATTTTTTTAGTGCAAATTTGACTTTGTATGGTTTAATCTGTGACTGTTTATGCTGTCGTCTTCTCCAGGTCCACTTGACAAAAGGGGCCCCTGACATTTATGATTCTTTACTGGTTAAATATAGGTTAAAAAAAAGAAAAGTGTGCTGAGGTTTCAGAATCCACAACCAAAGTTTTTTTGGTCTATAATCTTTCTATTGTTTTCTTAAAGAGACTTTTACTTTCATCTCAATGTCAGTCTGGTGTGGGACAGGAGAGAAATGTTTGATGACAAACATGGTAGGTTGGAAGGGAGCAGGAGCAAGACACAGTAAGGGGCAGGTCTACGTTATGAAAGACACATGGAAGTAAGCACAATAAGGGCAAACCTGTAGCAAACATTAGTTAGTGATGTCTGTGTGTGTGTGTGTGTCTTGAGTCTCCGTTTAAATACATTTGTTGTATGTGACTTATGAGCTGTAATTATGTGTCTGTACAGTTTACTGTATATTTGCAAATGTTTGTATGGCTATAAGCATATCAAAACTGTATGTGTGCTTGTGTGTGTGTGACATAAAGTACTGTTAAAGCTCTTTAAAAAAGCTTGGGCCTTCTGTCCTATCCATTTTATGTAAGAAAAGGCATAACATACGCCCGCCATGTGGAGATTGTTACTATGGTAAGAAAAAGCAAAAGAAGCTGCTTGTGAATGCAGGTCGCACGGGCTGGCCTCTGCAGGAGAAGACAGACGGCTCATACACACACACACACACATCAAGGATATTGGACAGTTACCAGAGAGAATCAGAGATAAGGAAATTGAAGAGTCTCTTCCCCCCGTCTCATTCGGCTTGTTTTCTCTCTAAACAAACAGCCGGCAGCAGCACAGCGTTTAGGAGCCCCCTTTTGAAATAGTCTGACATCCCTTATGGGACTCACACAAACGCAAACAAAAACCCCCCAAAAAACTCAATTTTTGACACACAAGTACAAAGGGGTTAACTAATTCCAGCAAAACAACACTTCCCGCCAAATTCAGCAGCTGCAAACTCAAAACACTTTGAACTGCTGGAGGTCCCCACCAGACGCAACCAGAGGCACTGTGGGTCACAAGCTATCTCACATCTGGATCTGTAGGTGACCTGAGGGTATATGATGAAGAATGCCAGTCAAAACCACCACTGTCCTTGTACAGTCTCTTAACTATAGTGATCAAACGCCAGGGTGGTTAGTCGTCACATTGCAACTCCCTGTGATGCGCTAGAGACAAAACACTCTAATGCACACATACTGTAAATGCTAACCGCTAACAGTACATGCAGCAATGGCGCTTTTACAACACGCATAAATGCCTTCTTGCTCACACTCACACAGAGTCTGGGCACAGTATTGTGAGTGACGTTGTGGTTACCCGTCCTATTCTTGTTCTGCCATAACCACTGTTCCCTCCACAGTTAAAAAAAAGGGATGTGAGGCTGACAGCATTAGACTCAGGCCGCAAAGTCTCCAGCGACCTGCGGTTCCTATTAGCCGGCCATCATTTTTGACAGTCTAATAAAGCCAAGTCTTTTCAGGAAGGGCTTTTTCCTTTTGTTTTCTCTTGTTTTGAGCTTTAGTTTTGAAGTTAATGTCTGGTACTATTGTCCACAGTGTCTAGAAAAATATGAGCAAGAATGTACTGTGGAATGGTTTGTCTTTAGTTTTATTTGTTAAAGCTGTAGTAGTGATGATTTGTGTGTCCGTGTGTGAATCGGGTTGCTAGACTGTGGGGACACCCTCAGGGCAGGAGCCAGCCAGTGTCTGCTAAGGACACAATATAGCTACTGTAGCGAGCAACCACATTAGCTATAGTGAAATCACCTGCATGGACTTGAACATAGATTTTTACAGTATCTTGTATGCAAGTCAATATCTCACTGCTAATAGAAAGGGAGACTGTTAAGGTCAAATATAAGTAGTTGTGAACAAAGCATTATTGAATTAATAAAGTATAATGATATATCCAATATGAATAGATGAAATTAAAATATTGCAGTTCTCATCATACGCCAGTTTGACATGTCATGTAATCCACTCATCTAAATCTACAAAATCTACTCATTACTAAGATTACACTAAGCTTTCACTCATGACTTTGATTAGGAATCCAAGCTGTGTGATTAATGGCAAATGATTGTGTCTCATACAACCTCAGGGGTTTGAAAGCACCATACTACATAATTAAATGCAATAAATGTGTTTTGGGCAGTCATCATTGCTATTATCTACACTCGCCCTATATGACGGCTGGAATTGGGGACATGGGGCCAGAAGCTGTTTATTGCTTTCATATGGAGCCAACATGTGTTTTACATTTGCCTTGATTTTTTTTTACTGTAATATGTACACTCACTCAGGGTTCTCTTACCATCACCACACTGCATCATTTGTTAGTAAAACTAATACTAGAACTAAGAAATGAAAATGAAAGCTCGTCTTGAAGTAGCTGCACTTTTATACAAGTAAAATCTTAACTGAAACAAAATGAAGTCCTGGATCACCTGCATGAGGATGGCTGCTTTTTGTTCATAATTCATCAAGAACATCTATTTGGCTGCTTTTGATTAGTAGATTTAGCAGCGGTTTGATATAATTTAGTGTAAACAAATCCTCAAAAATAGCCAAAACATTTTTTCCTCAACTATTACAGATTTTGAGTCCTATGAAGGCACTTGTTTTGTTTGTCTTAGAATCTTGAACCTGAATTATAATGTAGAAAATTTAGAGATGGTTTCTGCTGTCCGGCAATGAAACACTGGCATGGAGCACTTGCAGAATATGACATCAATGGGACGTCTTCTACCGTGCTGAAAGCCAAAGTGCATCACTGAAAACCTCATCAGTGTTCCTGCGGGCTCTGTGCTGTTGGGACCACATCATGCATGCGCGCACGTGTGTGTGCATTCACATACACCACAACCAAACCATCACAGGACTCATCTTCTCCATGATTACCATTTTGTGAGGCCCAGCTGTAGCACGCTTGGTTGAAATGAAGCAGGCATTGTTTTGTTCTGAAGCAGAGTGAGAGCAAGAGAGGAGGTAAGAAAGGGTGGGTGAAATTATTTTGTAAGGGGCACGTCTGGTCTCACCAAGTAAGATTAGTGGCTCAGCAACTTAACTAACGACTTAACTTTTTGGTTTGCAAAGTAGTGCTTCATGCTGAAGTGGATTGTATAATTACGAACAAATGAACAAACCTGTTCCGAAGCAGTTTATGTTAAGACTGTTGGATCCAGATTTATTGAAAGCCTCCGCTGAAGAAAACCGTGTAGGCTATTTGAAAGATTGAGGACACACCAGCAGATACAATTAAAAAAAAAAAAAAAAAAAGTCAGTTAGGAAAAGTCACTTTTCAAGCCTGTGAAGTTAACTGTGTTAGTTATCTTACAAATCCAATTGAACTAGTTAGTATTATATTATTTAATACAAATAAAAATAAACTTGCCAGGTGTACCTTCAAATTATCTACCTCTGAGTAGTAGTATAATAGTATTATTTATTTTATTTTTTAAGAATTTCACAAATAACTTTTTTTGCAGCACTTCCAGAACTTCCGCTGTGTGAGGTACTTTTGTTGTGCAGTCTTAATCTTGGGATAATAGACTTAATAGCTTTTCTCCAGTCAGCTCATCTAAATTCTGTTCCAAAGGACTTTAACCTTTAACCTGAAATAGAGTTAAATCTCAAAACATTTTGTATTAGCATTGAAATAAAGGCTGTAAAATGGAAAATCACCTGTTTCTTCTTTCTACTTTCTACTATTAATCCTGAGTTGACATTGGAGGTTCAAGGTTATCTTCCTAAAAACTCTGTTTGTGGGGACTGTCGTTTAGTCTTGTTGTCACCACTTAAGCTTAATTTATTCTTCTGCGTTAAGGGGTAACACTGTTACCTACAACAGCTACACATCCAGCACAACAAGTTCAACACTTTGGGACTCCTGTGAACACCTTGCATTGACCGGAAATACAGTTTTATTGTGAAACTATGTTGAACTTGATTCATGAGCTGTCCTTCTGGTGTTAACAGCTTTGTGAATATATACAGTGCAATGCATCACAGGCCTCCACAATGATCCATCCATAAATCCTATGGCTGTTGTTTCTACAGGCTCCAGGCTCCATCATGCCAACTAAACCCCTGATGTGGTTCACCAACACAGACCTCTCTTAGTACAAAACCACATATTGCTTATTACCACACATTCTAACACTCTTCCATACCAGACTATTTTCCCGCTGATCCCAAAGCCGAATGAGACATTCCAACCATCGAGATTAATCTGGGATCGAGGGACACTTGGGCAGTTTGTGCAAATCATCATGTGTGACAGGTTTCAAGACTCACATCTTGAGTCTCTCTCTCTCTCCCTCTCTTTTTCTCTTTTTTCAAATGTGTTGATTTTCTTGGCTTGTGTGTCATGAAGTAGTCCAAGAGTCTCCAAGAATGAGCTCAATTGTAGCAACAGCCTGCGGGAGTTTAGCTCAAGGGGGAGTAAACGAGAACAGACTGAAAAAAGGAATCATTTTTAATAACTCCCACTCACACAGTCATTAGTAAGTAGTAGAGATTCCCAAGTACATGATGTAATTATCTGCTAAATGTGTGACAGGGAACCTTAATATACTGCATTTACTGTTTGGTCAGACACCAAGAAATTAACTGGAACATGTTCAACAATACCTAGAGATTTCAATACAGTGTTTTTTTATTAAGTGATAATTATTTTAGTTAATGGTAAATATTAAAAAGCTCTTCCGTGTTGATCGGAGTCTTTCCAGAGAATCTCTGCATGGAAAGATTTCATACTCAAAGTCTGAGTGTAAGCTAGTGTATGCAAATTTTCTATATTTTAAAACAGAACATACAGTTTTTCTCTGCCTTCCCATGTACAGTTCACACATATGTATTTATATTTTACAGTTTTAAAGGTGTTGTAAGTCCAACTCGATACAAATGTAGTATATATCAGCTCCAACACACACACACACACACACACACACACACACCACTTAAATAGCTCACTCCTGCCACAATCATGTTGTAGGCCTGTACCAGAGCAATCTCCCCACATCACCACAAAAAAACCCATTCACTTCTTTTGCAATCTTACCTCAAGTGGAGCAGGCACAGTCTGTTTTTACTTTATGTACGCTCTCACCACACATGTAACACACTAACCTCAGCTGCAACCCCTCATATTACCAATGACTTGACGAGAAAAGGTGAATGGGTGGCTATAATTCTCAAAACTACATGTGTCAAACAAGCTAAGAACAAAAATTATTACAATATAAAACGTTATTAATTATTGATGTGAATCTGCTTCAAAGTGTACATGCTGAAAATATTGGAGCTCTGTACAAGGACTAAATTTCCAAATGAAAGCGAATCAAATTTGTGGTAAGTGATTTTAGTACTAACTCCCAAAATGCCATCTAAATATGTGTTCTACCAGATAAAATTGGTAGTGAAGCTGGGAAGCAAACAATCTACACAGCAGAATCTATTTTTTCCTTTTTTTGACAAAAAAGGAAAAAATAATAGTAAATAATAATAAATACTCGAAAATAACTCTCTGACCAAGGATGACCCATTTTATATATAT
>JAPMOB010196014.1:0-10717 GCA_029875015.1 Lepomis gibbosus
TCATTGTCCTTAGTACAGGACTTCTAATAAATTGTATTACTTGTCTGTCTCAGTATTTTATGAACACATTTGCTTTACATTTGTTGGACAAAGTCAAAGAACAACTGAATATATGGTGATTTCAATCTGGGATGTCTGCCAGTGGACAGATATTGTTTTTGGCTAAATAAAAACAATAGCCATAGCTGTTGTTTTTATTTAGTGTATGTTTGCAAGTTAAAAAAAATACATTTTAAATTAAACGACTGCTAATGTCAAACTTTTCCTTTAAAATGCTGTCTTTGACTGCAACAGGAATTGTTTAGCATTTACCCTCCAACTTCTAGTTTTAATTGAGGTAAGATAATGCTAATGCTTAATTAATTAATGCTATTTACAATAAAAACAGTTATAATTATCATGTACACAGTTAAATGGGATACGTATAATCATTGGTCCTTTGTGAATCTCATTTAAAAGGCCAAGTAGAGGACACAGACTTTCTCAAGTAAAGTCATCACCCTTCCTCTTCTGTGCTGTAATAAAAATTGACCAGAAATCTCTCAGCGCGCATGCATAAAATTCTAATGTGACTGTGCAAATCAGCTTTCCCCTCTCATTCTCACTTTTTATTTCCAGGCCTTTTGAAGTTGACCATTGAGAGTAGACATCAGCAGAGATACTGTAGGGAAAGAGAATGGGGTGTTTGTTGTGTAAAGATACTCAGCAGTCTGCTTCTTACTCCTCATCCAGTTCAGTATCTTCCTCCAGATTTTCAGGCATTCATGGAATGTCATTAAATTTTTTAAAATCTCACTCACTATCATTTGAAATTTCAATATGATGTCCTCGTTCTCACTTGCTCTGATGCAGAACTACTGTATGTGTACTGGGATTTAGGTCCACCACTTCAGTCCTGACTGAATTATCTCAACAACTTCTAAATGGATTGTCATGAAATCAGGTACATGAATGTACTTTCATTTAGCGCCACCATCAGTTTAATCAACCTCAGCTAAAATTTGAGTTTAGTGCAAAGTAACACATTTTAGCTAACATGTTAAACTAAACGTTGAACATGGTAAACATTATCATTGCTAAACATCAGCATGTTAGCATTGTCACTGTTAGCTAATGTTAGCATTTAGCTTACATTGTCTGTGCCTAAATAGAGCGTTACAGAACTGCTAGCATGGCTGTAGACTTAAAGCAACATTGGAGAAGATATGGGGTTTTTGTGTGTGATTTAGCACCCTTATTGTTTAAGAGTGTAATTTACAACTGACATAAATAGGGACAGCTGTACACGTGCATTTGTTATGAGTACATTAGTAAGTAATGTAATCATAACAAATCAAAAAAAAGCTGGTGGACAACTTTGCTAACACAGCCAAACATCGAGCAAATGCGACAGCACAAGACATTTTACAAGTCCAACAGAAATAAGGCCAACGCAGCTTCAGTCTCGCGGCGTTTTATTTCACAGTGCCCTTACCAACATCCGGCGGCCTCTTGCTTAGTCTCTCTTTTTCTCTTCCTCGCTTCCTCTGTCAACCTCCTCTTCGGTCTCTTAGTCTATGCCATGAACTAATGTTATGTCCAAGAAGGCCAGCTCGGCATCTGTCCTGCATCTTTTAATTTCTTTTAGCTCTTCACAACAAGTAAAAACCAGTGACTCTCTTTTTCTCTGCCTCGCTTCCTTAAATGTCTTTGTCTGTCTCTTCACAGCCTCTGCCTTGATATCCATACCGAGAATACTGAGCTAGCTTATTCCAAAGAACTTACGTTGTACATTATGTGCACTGCAAGCCCTGAGTGGGAATAACAGAAGCACCATTCATCCTATTACAAGTGCATAAAAATGATTTTGAAGCTGTTATTTTAAGATAAAATTACTACATAATCTTGCTTTTAGTCTTGTTTCGTACTGTACACATAGAACACATTTTTTTCACAAACTCTTCTTTTCAAATAACGAAACCCTGCAAACATTTCAAACCTTTTGTTTCTTTTGTTATCCTTAAGTAACTTGTAAACTGAGTTTTATTGTATTAATTGTTATTAAGTATTAATGTTCAAAACCCTGCCCTTAATGCAGCCTTGTATTGAATAGCACTTTTATTAGACACCAAATTCA
The DNA here is from genome assembly GCA_029875015.1 of Lepomis gibbosus. NCBI lineage: Eukaryota > Metazoa > Chordata > Actinopteri > Centrarchiformes > Centrarchidae > Lepomis > Lepomis gibbosus. Next base: position 2,117 of record JAPMOB010196014.1, read on the forward strand.
TTAATTTTAAATGGATTGTGCTGCCAGCTTTGAACAGTGGCAGTAACAGTAAATAACTTCTCTCAGCTATGTGTTTGGTCAAAAAATGCCTGTCTTACAGAGATGTTCCCTCCAGAGCCCAAACAAACCTCCAACCTTCATTCAGTCTTACTGGCCCTGAAGGGACCTGCTGTCAATAACGGTGTTTAGGCCTTTTTATATCTCTCCATTTTGAAAGTACAACCATTAGCTGCTTTTATTTTGTAGGGCAGCCCTTCATTTTACACACAGCAACCATTTCATTGAAACTGTTCTGAAAGTAATAAAGATCACTTGTTACTTTTTAAGACAAGGAAATGAATCACCCATCCTGGAAAAGGAGGTAATCCGTGACTGTCAACACTCCCTTCCTCTCTGCACCACAGCAAGGGCAAAGGGTTTATTTGAGCAACATCCCAGCTGTAGGTTTTTAATCTAAAACATTTATGATGTTACACAGTCCAGAGAGAGATGTTGAAGTGAGCCACAGAAACTATCCACTTGCAGAAAACCTTGTATATAGATGAGACATGCTCATGGCAAATCACTACTGGATCATATGTAGAAGCAGTAAACTCAATATATGCTACACGACAACATAGATACTAATTCTACAATATGCAGTTATGTATCATATTATAAAACAAATATTGTGCTTTTCAGAAAATTGATAACTTTTGGGGGTTTTAGGAGGCCAAATGATACATTGAAGTTAATGGCCAGTTCTCTGTACATGTAGACATAACTTTATATTTATGTTTGCCTGGAGAAATGTTTCAGAGTTCATGCGCTTTAAAATGACTGGAAATATGATTACACCTACGTGATTTTATTAGAAAGCTAGCATTTGTAGTGTCGGTTTGTTCAGTTAGCTACAAAGCAGTTCTAACAGTTAAAGTTAGTATTTGTAAATATGTAAATATTATGTAACATTTAATCTCTAAGTTTATAAGCATACATAGAGAAATGTATGTATTCATAAAGTTTAGAAGGAGTGGGAAATATTTATATTAACTTAACTGCTGTTATTAGAAAGCTAAGTTAGCTTTGTGAATTAGTTCAGTTAGCTAGCACTAACTGGCAGTTCTATTCAAATCTAATCTATTGTCTAAGGATGTAGGCATGCATGTAGAAATATATGTGTGTTTCACAGTTTAACATTCATTCAGATTAGAGTGAGTGGGAAAATGTCTGATTAAACCTAACTATCAGATGGAATTTGCAAGCTAGCATAAGCTTTGTTAGTTGACTTAACTATAGCAGATGGTTACACCTAGCAGCTACTATGTGTAGCCTGAATTAATAACTAATCTTATGTATTTGAATATAGCCTACATGGAGAAATATATGTGTGTCTATATATACAGTTCAGATTGAGTCCACAAAGTGGGGTTGGTGTATAAACTGATGAAGTAAATGAAACAAAGTTAAATGTGTCTTCATTAGAGAAATGAATTGCTGACAAATAATCCACATAATAAACACTTCAAAATCATTTAATCTTATAACTACATAATAGTGTTTTATAGTCAATAAATAAATGTTTATAAAGTGCGTATAAATGCTAAATAGGGTGATTTCATTCAAAATGTCAACCAATTTGGTTATAACTATTCTAAGTTTGCAAACGGCTGGTGGAAATGCAGCCTGATAACAAGTTGTTGTTGTATTTAGGCTTCGTAATGAGGCTTTTCAGGATGTCTCCACATCATTTTTATGTTTTTAGCTGCGGTAAAAAAGCAGGTCTTCTCATTTTGCATCACATTTCACCGATGGAAAGCTGCTTCAGATATGGGACTGAATCATAAGCAGACTCACTGGGAACTCGTCTCCTAAATGAACTGCAGCTTGTGTTTGTGTTCTTGTTTTTTCCTGCGTGCTTTCAAGTGAATTCCTCTTTACATTTACTAGAAAGCAGAAACAGTGACTGTGTTGTTAAGCAACAAAGGCAACAGCTGGCTTTTTGTATAAAAGGGGCGATCCAGGCAATTTGATGGCTTTCTATGGACAACATGAAAGGGTTTGAAATCAATAATACTGCTTTTCCAAATATGATATTTTACTGGCTTTTATTTGTGAAAGGGGCTGTAAGGAATTATAAAAATGGCCTTTGAATGCTTCTAACATAATTCACTAGACCGTTCCACACACCATACACAAGGAGATCAAACGAAATGATCATGGGGTAGAAAATTGGGCAGCTGCAGCAGTAATTAGTAATCAAAAATAAAAAAAGATTAGAAACAAGAAAGCAGCAAATTTCTCCCTCATGGTTGCTGGCTATACATCAACAGCGGATGGCATTTTGATTTGTTGCTCCTGTTGTCAAATAGGCCTACCTCAAAAGAGAAATTGTTGTTTGCTTAATGATGGCTGTTGTCAATAGGCATACATACATCCAAATTTACCACAAAAATTGCGACAAGCACAGGTGACACCTACGGAGTTGTACAGCTTATTGTAAACTGACTTATAGAAATTACTCTCATATCTGCATTTTCTTCGATCATTGTGAAAAATGTTTTTCTCACAACAATTGCTATTGACGCCTTTTTGTCCACTTAAAATAATGTTGGTAGGACAGATACATTAATCATTACTGATTGGTTTGGGCAAAACAAAATAATCCCCTCCCAGAGAGAAATCCAGCCAGCACGAACACAAAGTCAGGCGAATAATGAAATCAAAATAGTAATTAAGTCTGATTATCAGAATAAGAAATGTCACTTGTACTTTTACATAGTTTTATACCTGTGGAGAGTTTTTAAAGGGCTGACAGGCTTCCCACAGTGAACTATAAAAGAGTGGCTGTAAATGGATGCTGAGCCACTAGGAGAGATCCAAAAAAGTGTTTTTTGTCATTATTTATATAAATGCATGTTTTTTAACATCCCATATCTGCTCCCCAAATCCCAAAATGCCAGGCTGATATGAGAAGGTGGTTCTAGGTGTGAACACATTTTGTGGGGACCTATGCATAATTTGGGGATCTGGAAGCACTGAATCAGTGAAAACAGACAGTGAAAACCAGGTTTTCAGAGAACTAAACCAAATTGGGAATTAGAGTGCATTCAAGAAATCTATACTTAAAGAATAGACAATACATGTCAGTTTGTCACATTTTAATGAAATAATTTACCCACCCTGCAGATACAAAACAACATTAGGATTCATTCACAGTTGTAATTGTGTTTACGTGATGAAAGTAAGTCTACTATAAACTCTTCTTTTAGCTCGGGTTATGTCTCCACCAACTCCTGCTCTTTAACCGCTAAATGTTCCACTATTTTCACCAGCTAGGTGCTAACTGTGCCTGTCTACTGTGTGGTGCTGCTGGGTAGGCAGGGTAAAGTGCTTTGTATTAATAAAGTCAATAAAATTGTGTGCTTGAACACAATGAGCTTAAAGACACTAAAACGCTCCATAGAGCTGATGGTAACTGGGCAGTCGGGTGTGGATTTGTTATTATGAGTGACACCTTTCACATGTTTTAATGCAAACATATTAGAGCAGCTTTAGGTTTTAACATAATATTTAAGCATATTCATATTTGCATTATTTGTAAAAATAAAACATACAGTATTTGACTTTGACATCAAGTATAGTTAGATCTTGGTCAGGGTCTCAGAACAGCCCCGGCCAGCCCCGTCCAGTATTGTTTTGATTAACTGTGCCTAACCCCACCCAGAGATGCCCTCCATCATGGTGAGCCTTGGGTTAATTGGGTATATTAGTACTAAAAGAGGACTGGCAGCAGTTCCAGACAGCTGTAAAACATCTCAGGCCCTGACATCTGCCCTCACCTGTTTCCTTTAAAGAGATAACTGCTAATGTGACAGCCTCCCTTGTTAAGTTGGTGCGTCAGCAGAAGATCTCTGACACTCTGCATTTGGATACACATCTCCGCTTCAGTCCTGTCCTTTCAATGACATCACTCGCCTGCGCTCTCATTGGGGAAAGTGCCTGTCAGTGCAGACACACTGACCAATGGCTGTCTGTGTTTTCCGCCAGATGGGAGTGTGGCAGATGCAGTGCTGCAGCCATGGCGACAGTGGATGCTGAGCGCTGCTGTGACTTTGTGTAGGCAGAGTCTGAATGGGGATGACATCACTCAGTGAGACAGGAGAAAAACAACATCTCTCTCAGTTCCTGTGTCTGTTTTTCTGCCCATGACGATAACACCAAATGTTATTTGGAGGCTGATGCAAAACCAATGTTTCGTTGGACAGAAATACCTGGAAATGAAATTTGATTCCCTGCAAAGTGGACTGCAACTTTTTATGGCTTTATCATGTAGTGTGGTAAAAGATTTAACCATTGACAGTTATGAAAGCCAGTACAGATCGTTTGCTGATTTTTAACATGATTATGCCCTAAAGTACACACATACCAGAATTATATTCCTAGAAAGGTGTGTGTAAATGTAAACTTATACATCATGAGATCTAAAAATGCTAGAAAAAAACAAAAAAATGTGGCAAAAAAAATTACTGAAAAATGTATAAAAACAATGAAAGCGTTAAAAACACACAAATGAATAGGGTGGGAAAGCTTTCATTGCATGGACAATTGCAACTATTGTTTAACATAAATAAAACTTGAAAGAAAATAACATTTTAATGCAGCGTTACTATTTTAAGGAGGTGCGGTCAGGGAACTGACAGGTGAATATATATACTGTACACTATTTGATAAAAGACCAATATCAGTTAACACCAGTGTGTAGTTGCTGGTTTCCGCAGCATTTACACTTTTGCCATTTCCTAGGTGACAACATGGGAAGAAACAATGTACCGCCACTGTTGTTTGCATGCTGTCTACCTCTTCCTCACTGAATCTCCTCTCCTATTCCTCTCTGGCTCTGACTCACCACTCCGGGGATGAGGGCCGGCCCCTCCCTCAGATGACATCAGAGGGCTTGAAATAGCAGCAGCATTAAAGCTTCCAGTCATGGGAGCTTGCTGCAAGGGCTGCAACCTGGGGCAGCCACTTCCAGCTGAGGGGGGAGTGAGAGCGGGAAGGATGGATGGGGGTGAGAAAAACGAAGTGAGAGAGGAGATAATGAAGTGGCAGTAGCAACAAGTCGAAGGGGGTCATTGGCATGACATCCTTTGGGAGCTAATATCATACGCGGGTGTGTGGGGGATGCAAAATGCAAGAGCAGAAATTATGTAACGTCAAATTAAGTACTTGTGCTTGAATAATTTTTTACTGGTGGACCTTCTTTGTCATTCATATTTCCTTAGTGTATTATCAAAGCATAAAATATACATGTATCTATTGTAGCTGTACATGCTTTACAGTAAGTGGTTTGTAGCAGCTTCCTTAAACCTCAAGGCAGAACTTTGCTGGTCTTATGTGTATCATATCAACGTTAACTGACTTAAGAAGACATTCATTTATAAAGGAAATTATTTTTGGTGATCTTGACGTTCTTTTTCTCTTAACTTTCTTGACAATTAGTTTTTAGGGCTTAGCGCATTGCCATAGAGTTTATACACTACTTTCTGATCAGGTTTTCTTTGGATTTTAAGATAATGAAGTCTGAATTTGTTTGGGTGCTGCTTTTCCTCTTAGTTGTCCATAATGGCAGTTACTGCTCATGCTAACTTTCCATGCTAACAAACTAACTATAATCTTTTCCTATACTCCTACTTCCAGGCTGTAGCCATAGATCAGATAGGAAAGCGCTCATATGAAGTGTTTTTGGAACTGTTGTTTTTCAGCAGGCACTTGTTGTTTGGGTATGAATGAAATCTATCATGATGAATGATAAAGCCAGAGCCAGCTACTCACTGCTTTTAATTCATCTGCCAAAAGAGCCAAACAAAATTTTTTGTATAAATTACTTTTAAAAAGGCCATAAACCATATTTTCAGGAGCATGTCACCGAGAGAGAAAGCCTCTCTTTTGCAGGAACACTCAGCAACACACATCTGGAAGCTACAGTCTAATCTGCTGGCCACTGTGCAGCTCCACTGATGTTAAGAGCCTTGCTGAAGGGCACTACGGTGGTGGTGAGCAGTTTACCTCAGTTTGCCTCTCACCCTTCTTGATTCCCTTACACCCAAACACTTACTGTTAATCCTTATCTGTCTCCTTCCTGCCTCATACACAGGACCTGTCTATGCCGATGGAGTGTGAACAAAAGAAGACATGGTCATCAAGCCCCCTCCCGGAACTGTGTGACTGAGCGTCGCATAGAAGTAGGTCAGGAGTCATGAGGACTGTGAGCATGAGAATAACATGCGGCGACATAAACAGCCAACACCACTACATCCTGTCTATCTGCAGCCATCACAACACCAACAACACCCCCCCCCACACACACACACACACACTCTCTCTCTCTCTCTGTGCCTACAGGATATGGTCCTTACAAAGTAAAGGTTAGATTTGATTCACACTGAGGCCTGCCTCTCTGAAATATGCATGCACTAAAAGAAGCATGAGGTGGTCTGGGTAAAAGCATCTGCCAAGTGGAGTATGCTCCGTTTGTCACGTCTACACTCAGTATTCTTTAACCTGCATGAATTTCCTATGTTGTGCTATAACAATTCCAGAGAAATGCAGCTGCAGATGCTCCCAAATAGATTTATTACAACTACAACATTTCAACATCGCATATTCATCAGGTATACTCAAGCATGCAACCAGGAAGATTGATACTTGAGATTATATATATATAATATATACAAAATTAAACTTTCAAATATGTTATTGTTTGGCTTTATATTTCCCCCCAGTCTTTTCTTCTCAGGCAGGGAGTTCTAACAAATCCCCTTCCTAACTTTCCTGTCTAACTTTCCTATCACTAAGCTGTTGTTCTGAGCCTTTAATGCATTTATTCCAACACAAAACACCTGCTACTCTAGAATGTTTGAGGATATTTTTACTCCCATTGGAACTAATTGCAAAATGATTAGTAATTGAAGGATTAAGTTCTTTAAAAAGTTGCAATTTATTCCCACTGATTTTGATTTTTAAAAAACTAAACTTTTTTTTTTTTCTCTGCCAGTGGAAACAGATTGTGGCGAATGTGTTAGCACTTGTTAGCACAGTGAAAGACGCCAGAATGCGTTAGATGATAATTCGGTAGCTTTTTCCTTATGAACACCCTTCCACTTTACACAAAGTAATTTTATCCATTGTTAATATAAAAATATTGATTAGATCAACTTTAAACTACATTTTACTGCCAAATAACACCAAACATGCCACCATTTGCAAGTTTTGGAGCTGCTCTACATTCACATCCTTTTGTTTTTATGCTTCTGTGACAGTGAAGTGACAAAACATATGACAGCAACGAAGAACCAATGAACACACATTGAATTAGAAAAAGAGTATTTGCAATTGTCACAGTTAGTGGTGGTGAGGCAGGTTGGAGGACACAAACACAGGACACACAGCTGGCAGGTAGAGTTCAAAAGTTTATTTAACCAAACAAAAGGCGAGCGCACTTACTAGCAGTGGCTGAGTCCAAAAGAATCCGCAAGGGCAGGGGGAGAACACAAATCCAAATACAGAGTTTCAGGCAGAAATCCAAAAACAAACAGAGCTTCTTCACACGACAAAAATACCACAACACAAGGTATACAACATAACAGAGCGTAATGACCAACAAAGATAAGACAGAAATACCAGATATATATACAGGGACTAATGAGCAGGGCGGGAGCAACACAGGTGACAGGGATCAGGGTTAAGGAGGCACAGGCAGGCAGAGAGAGAGAGCAGGGGAAAACAGAGAAAAACACTTGACAGGCAGACATGGGGTAAAATGAATAACCAACAAAGACAGAAACACACGTTACAAAGTACCAAAACCCAAACGAGAACACAGAACTAGAACACAGAGTACAGAGCAGACTAACCAAAATAATGTAAACAAGAACTAGAAGTGAATATTAAACATTACTAAGAACCAGGACTAAGAACAACTCAAACTCAAACCCAGACTCCCCAACAGGACACACAGACAGGATCATGACAGCAACTATGAATTTACCACATTCAAAAAATCTTTTATTCAAACAAATATTCATCTGTCTTACTATAAAATCAAAGAGAAAAAAACTACTGCCAGATTTTTATTTATCATTCAAATTAGCAAATTAAAGTGTTACCTCATACCTTTCTTTGTTGTTTTCAGAGTGAATAAAGTATGAAAATAAATTGTTTTATAAACCAATTACTCGTCATTAGCTATGATTATGGATTAATCAGCAAGTGGTCCTGGCCTTAACGAGATCTCTGCTTTGAAACTGCATCATTTTAACATAAGGTTTAATTAACTAATGCCTTTAAGGCCACCACACATCCAAATGCAGGCAGTTTGTTATACAAATGGAAAAACACAAATTGTCGGTGTTTTTTTGAGCTGATCTTGTTTGTTGCATATTAAACTTTACTGTTCTTTCTTTCTTACTGCTTTGTACCATTATTATTGTGATGTATGTTTATACAAGATTAAGGTCAAGAACACAGACTGAAAAGAAATAAAAAATATGCTGTTAATGTATTATATTCATGTGAAAATGTTCCATGTTGCAGCTCTAAGAACAAGACAGGGAGTGTGTG
>JAPMOB010196019.1:0-13915 GCA_029875015.1 Lepomis gibbosus
ATTAATTAGCTGGAGCTATATTTATTTCTTTATTCACAATTTTTGTTAATGCTGTTATTTGTTCATCTATCATACTGTAAAATTAATTCAAGGGGGAGGATTGGGACAGTTTTACATAAAAATTAAGCTTTAAAAATGTGTTCTGTTGTTTATTTTTTATTTATTTTTTATTATCCAAAAAACTTTTGACTTCTCCTAGGTTTAGTTAGTGAATTACTCTACATGTTAACATAGTCAGTCAAAAGATGAATTTGTACTGCCATAACTGTCTACAAACCTTTAAGTAACACTCCAGCAGAGGAGGTTTAAATTAAAGAATTTACTTTGCCCCTGCAAGCTAACCGAAATGAACATGAATTTAATCAGTTAAGTGAACACTCAACAGTAGGGCTGTAGCTCAGAAGTAATTTCACTATCAGTTAATATGTTGATTATTTACTTCGTCCATTAAAGGTCAGAAAATGATGAGGTGAGCCTGAGGCGTTTTTTTTCCTTTTCCCAGACCAGCAATCCAAAATCCATAGATTTATGTTTATTATAATGTGCGACAAGGTAAAAGCAGCTAATTCTTAGCTGAAAACATCAAATGTCTGGCATTTTTGTGACTTTTTATGGATTTATCTCAAGTAATTAACTGACTAATTATTTAAGTTAAATGAAAACTACAACTGTTAAGTTATTTTTACTTGAAATGAAGGGAAATTAAAGAAAGTCATGCACAAGGTTTCACAGTGTAGTATTTTTTTAACTGCATCTACAAATGCTTGTCCATATAATTGAGTAACCTTTCAGGCATAAGAGAAGTCAACTGCTAAACCCCAATTTAAATGTAAGCCCAATGGGAGGTGGAAGTTATTTTCAGCAGCTGTGGAATGAATGCTCAAAGCAAATATTGTTTAACTGTACAATATGACTTTTCAAATATCGTTCAGGATCATCAGTGGTGGTTCTGATCGAAGCACACTTTTAGCTGCTGTTGCCTGCAACTTGCTACCTTAGGCTTGTTTACATTGGGCTGTGCAGCAGACGGTTAGAGCTGCTCAACACTATATGAATGAGCTCATTTATTCCACACACCCCGCTCAGACACTCGGGTGGGCAGGGGGGTGTAGGGAGGGGAGGATAGTGGGGGAGGTCCCATGTGGTATTTTGTGGTAGATTTGGATACGGCAATGGCTTTGAGGGTGTAAGGGTGTGAATGGGGGAGGCAAAGTGAGAGACAGCTGCCGTGTGTAAGAAAAAACACAAAAAACTGGATGATGTTTTTTTCCCTCCCTGTCTCCCCTTTTGTGTGAAGTCTCTTTCTCTGGAAATAGGAGGCTTTTAGCTTTGGAGAGAGAGAGAGAGGTGTAAAAGAGTGATGTAGGGGGAAAGGAAGCAAGGGAAGGTGAGAGATCCATCTCTCTTTTTGCATCCTTTGGATCTCCCTTTGGGAAGAGAAGAATGAGATTTCAGGGGAGATAGCATAAGAACCATGGAGACTTTGGAATGAAAATGAACAAAGGAAAAATGTTTAAAAAACTGCATGAGCATGGTTTCTGTCTGAAAACCAAGTTCGGGTCACCCTCGCTTCTCCATATGTCTGCTCATCTGGCATCTTCTTCCTCTCTCTCGTATGTCTTTCCCTTTAACCATTTTATAACTCCCCTATTTTTGCCAATAACCCTGCTCATGAAAAACCAGTACAGTAAATAGTCCATGACACCAAGCGCACATGTGTCTTTGTTTTTAAAACTGTCACTGATGTGCAAGAGACTGTGTGTATTTGTGAGAGACTGTTTCACGCTCATGAGGCTATTAGAAGGTGGCAGCAGGTTAATGAGCGCATGCATCTGGTACACCAGCAGATTAGCCCGGAGGGACCTGGACAAGACAGCAACCAACACACAAAGAGCACGAGGAGGAGGAAGTAGGGGGAAGGGGAACACAGAGGGACAGATCAATAGACCATCATAACATATTTTTTCAAATTAAAACCTGAACATCCTACCTCCCATTTTAGACGATTGAGAAAATTAATTGGGCTGTAAAGTGGTTGCCTCTGAGGACAACACTAACTTAAATTTATATTTTTTTGTTGTTTTTCTTTGAAAAAAATGATAAAGTGTTTAAAATTGCAATATTCATAATTTCTTTTCATTAAGTTTAGGGTTAGGGTCACCACAAACATGATCTTCTACACCCATTTTAGAGTAAATACTGCAATGCAGCAGCATTGTTTGGAGAGAAAAAACGGCATTTTCAGCCTGCAACTAACTAATTATTAATTATAAATTAATCTGTCGATGTTTTCTCAAATTAAGTGATAAATTGAGCAAGTGTTTAAGTGATAAAAAAGTTCAAACATGCCTTTTGCAATGACATCAAGCAAAGGAAAGCAATAAATCCTCACAGTGGAGAAGCCTTTAGTCTGATAAATGACAGATTACAATGAAAACAATTAATCGATTATCAAAATAATGATTTTGAAGGTGAGCTAATTGTTTCAGCACTCATTCATTTCAGTGAGCCTAGTGAGTTGGTGAATCACCGTTCTGCCACTGTAGTTCTTTACACATTACAGATGCTGGTAGCAGATGATTTTGGATTTAATTACCCAGGTTTTGAGGTGTTTTATACCAGGGATTGTCGCCTCTACTCCAATACAGTGGAGGGGTATGGAATGTCTTTGTGCTCCTCACACCATTGAAAACTTTAAAAAAATTATGTGGCAGTGGGCAGTAGTAGCTCAGTCCTTGTGGACTTGGCTTGGGAACTGGAGGGTAGTTGGTTCAAGTCCAGCATGAATCAGCCATATGGAGTAATGACTGGTAGAGGTGCCAGTTCACCCCCCTGCAGCACTACCAAAGGTGCCCTTAAGCAAGGCCTTGAACCTCTAACTGCTTGGAGCGCCTGACTTTGTGGCAGCACACTCGCTCTGACATCTCTCCATATGTTAATGCATGAGTATAGGTCCTGTTTGTGCATGTGTGTGTATTTCGGACCTTTGTGTGTATAATAATAACAACAACAGAGTAAAGAAATGTAATTTCCCCTAGAGGGATTAATATGTATTCTGTTCAATATCTGTTTTGGTCATTTGTTTAACAGCATCCCAATTACTGTAAAAGGTGGCTTAGTACATATTTTCATGCATATTCTTGTTGTGTTGGTTGAAAATACTGGTCACAGTGGGGTCTGTGGATTATCCTGATTCATCCCTAATGAAGATGCCTGTTCACCAAAAAACAGTGTTCTGCAACCTGTTATCAAGCTAGGGTTGGTAGGAAGACATGGCTTTACCCATTGACTGACTGCGAGTGCAGGTTTAACCCACATCACTACAAAGTCACTACTAAAGACAGCAGTGTAAAGCTGCCCTATACTTTAAATATGTATGTGACATACTGTACTTTTTTATGCTGGACTGCTGAATAGTGGCATAATGCACACTCTTTTGGCTTTATGAAACAGTGATAATACCTCCATGGTTGTTAGCAAAATCGTTTTTAAAAACAGATTAAGTTAAAATACCTTTGTCCCCGCCATTTCTATTAACATCATTTTACTCTTTTAAAGTACAGAATGATTGGTAAATGGTACCCAAAAATCCCATTAAAATCAGCCATAGGGAAAAGCGAAATCTGAAAAGGAACAGAAGGTGCCTGGAAATACTTTTCTGGTCTATTGAATTAGTGTGTAAGTCTGTGTGCGTGTGCGTGTGCAAGGATTATGGATGATATGGGAGAAAACAGAACAAAGTAGCAAAGGGACAAGTTGGAGGTAGGACACAGTGGCACCCAAGGCAGTAAGAGCAGCAAGATAGAAAGGAAGAATAGGAGAATGTCATGTGATAGAGATTACAAAAAATGGGGGAAAAGACCGAGGGACACCGCAGGCAACTTAAGGAAATAGCGAGAATGAGACGGGGCAGGAGGGAGGGTGACAAAGTGGGAGAGAAAGACAGAGCAGAGAAAAGGGGAATTGGAAGAGAGGGGATGCTTGAAGTGAGGGAGAAGCTGTGCTGCAGCCTAATGGCCTAGTTTCCCTCACTTTAGAGAATTCTCTAAGAAAGGGAAGAGAAACGTGCATTGTACAGTGAATGTAAATGAGCAAGAGTGTGAAAAACAGAGAGGGGAGGGAGAAAAAGAGGGACGGCAGAAAACACAAAGTTCTCAGGTTCCTCTCAGTCCAACTGAGAACCAAGCGTGTGTGCGTTTGAGAAGGGGAACCGGGGTTGAACAGAGCCGTACAGGATGGGAGGGAAAGATTGAGGTGACGGGGAGGATGTGTCATGGCAAAACGCCGCACCTCTCTCTTTATCCTAAATGGCTTTGGCCTCAGGGTTTAAGGGCTGGTGTTGGAAACCAATGGGTCATTATTCATGACCCTCCTTGAAGGAACTCAAGGTTGCTGAAAGCAATCAGACTTTAAAACCTGGGTAACAGTTCAGGATGGATGCAGCATACTAATCAGACAAAAAACAACTGGAGGACTGCAAGAGAGAAGCATTTAATAGTAGATTTATGCTATGGTAAAAGTTAGAAGGAGATGATTTCAAAATACTTTTGTGCATGTGTAATTTAAACAGGAAATTTGCAGACTTTTATGCTGTAAACTGAATCAGCATTAGGAAGGAAAACAGTGTCATTGTTATCAACTGGGAGACTTGAATTAATTTGTGGGGTTGTACATGCCAAGTTGCTCTGTTAATGCTGTATGAAAGTGTATGCAATTTGAGATTTTGGCACACCAAATAAGAGACCCCGCAGCCCACTGTAATTGAAACCTGTGAAATTGTACCTCTGAAGATGCTGTGGTCTGAGTGTGTGTATCTGTGTGTGTGTGTGTGTGTGTGTGTGTGTGTGTGTGTGTGTGTGTGCGCGTGTGTGTGCGCGTGTGTGGTTTGTGTGGCCCGTATGTGCTGTCTCTGTTTAGAATACTTGGAAATGAGGAGCAGCCTTGTGATTCTCTGGCGCTTGTACACTCCTTCCTCCGTTCTTTTCCTCCTCTCCAGCTCGTATCTTTCTACTCCCACACATCAGTATTCCTCCCTCCCTCGCTGTGCTTTTGTCAAGTCTGGTCAAATATATTTCAAATACTAGTCACAGAGAACTTCAACAGTGCAGCAAAGGTTGTACAGAGGGCTTGGAATTTACCTGCTTTCTCACTTTTGTTTTTCTTTGAAGCTGCTATAATCAATATTTTTGTATTAACATTGCATTAAATGACAGTGTCTGATGACAACAGTGTCAATGAGCCCACAGAGAATTTTTACAGACTCTACAGTTGCTCTACAGTTTTATCTTTTAGCTCAGTGTTTAGGTTTTTACGTCCTGCAACTTTAAAGTTTTGGTCTGCCCGCTCTCAGTCGCAACAAGAGGCTGGTCTAAATGATGAAAAAGCTTCTTTTCTGGTCATGTTTTGTCTTCTGCCATGCCTATTACCTGGAAACTTAGTTAAAGTGAATGTTAAAACAGTTTGATATGAATCATGGTGGATCTCAAAGGTTTAAATATGGTCACAGGAGTAAATTTGGATCAGTTCCTTACACTCAGAGCTGAGTTTTATGTTGCTAAGCTTTTTATGTTTAATTCTGCAACATATCATAACAAACACTATCTGACTTCTATGAATTCTGGTGGACAGATTATACTTGGGCCAACGAATCATTTCTTAGGTTTTGGGTCTGACTTAATCTGAAACTCCAGAGTTTGGATCATTATTATGTTTAGTGGCAACTATAAGAGAAGGAGACACTTGGTCGCAAATCCAGAAGTCATGTTTGCAAGGTCACAAAGTCCATTTAACGTCACTTCAATAGAGGGGAATGATGTCTTTTGGAGTCTTCTACTGTAGCGCCCCAGACTGTTCATCTGAAAGGCAGAAAAACCACCACTTTCATTCCTTAGACTTCTATAAATGAAATGTTTGTATTCTTGGTCAAACACATGCCAGTCAAAACCTGCTCTTTATTTCTCATTAAATGTTTGTGGTCAAGTCTTCATCCCTCTCATTGTTCTCTCAATCACTGCTCAATGTACGAAAACATGAATCATACTGGTAGGCCCCCACTTCCTAAATGTTCTATTTCAGTTTGTATTTCTCAGTCCCACCAGGCTCTCTTCTCCATTTTTCAGATAGTTTACAATTTATTTTTTTGTCTGAGGGCATTTAGGGTGACAAAACTGCACTGTCACGTACACAGTCAAGGTCTCAATGGCCTTGTGTTGTACAGCTTCGACAATGTTTTTCATGCAGTAACAACAACAGAAAATGTAACATGACAACATGACTGGTAGACATAGCTGCCACACCCAAGCTTTACATACATTAATTTTAATCCCTGCATTAAAAACAACTGCAAATCTGTTTACTGTGATAAACACAATGTGAAATTGATGCATGCATACATGCACATGTAAGGATTTTGCAACTTACAATAATAATTAGTTCTGTCCTGTCCTGACTCACACCTTCTTAGCATGTCAACCTCTACACAACCCCATAACTTTTCTCCCAGCATCTTGTCCTCCTCGTCTTTCACTTTTTTTCATACTTTACTGTAAAAAGTTCTCCTACAGTTGACTGCAAGCCTCCCACCATACTTCTGAGCTCTGGAATGCATAATTTATCAACAGCCCCTGCTTCTCCATGAAGGCGAACTTTTTTGACAGCACAGCTGTCTGTAGTGTTACACACAATTGTCTCGCACGCCATTGTGTTAGTTACATGCACATGAATGCACATATGCATGCTCATAAACACTGACGAACAGTCCTGTGTTTGCTTTCACTTGCTAGTCTGTGCATTCCTGCTCTGACACCATGTTTCCCATCCCCCACCACTCAACCCTCAATTTTGGTTTTGATGATCCAGACAGCATGCAAAAGGTTGGAAGAAGAAAGGTCTTACAGTGTGCGCCTCAGAGTTTCAAACAAGGTTACAAATCTGGCTGTGCTCAAGCATGTTGCTATAAGCAACCCTTAAAGCTGATCACCTGCATTCCACTGTAACTGTCACAATTTCCAAAACTGCACCTTTTATAGAGGGCTTATTAACGTTACGTCAATGTTTTGGCCGATGCCCATGATCATGCTCGCTCATGCCTAACTTTCTGGAAAGACAATAAGCGTAGTGTATAATATTCTCTCAAAAGTACACAATTTTTTAAAATCAGGCAACTTAGTTTCACTTATTAATTTTGTATAACTAACATATAAAGCATTAATACATAATTCAATAATCAATCAATAACCAAGCCATCAGTCATAGCTTATTAGCCCTTTATAAAGGGTGCTTTATTGGAAAGAAACAACAAAACTATCCTCTATGCTACCTCAGTGCTAAAATTGGGCCCAACAATTTCTATGACTAATTTTAGTAATCATTTGCTCGTCAATCATTTAAGAATGCTTTCAAGGTGTTATCCGTGACATTTAATTTTGGGATGAAGCATCTGATTTGTCAGTAGAGACCTGCCTTCATTTATGAGGTATTTCTATCCTATAAATCATAAAATGGAGTTACATTGTGCAGATACTACAGCCGAGCTGCTTCAAAGGAGATCATCTTATCCATAATTTCCTGTTTGTTTGACCTTGCTGTGTTCACTTATTACAGACGTATGTGAAAACTGATTATTTAAAAATACATCTATTTTCTACTCCCCATCTCAGGGGATTGGGAAGCAATTGTAGCTTACAGGTCGCAAAGGCACGAACCATGGGTGGTGGAAAATCTTGTTAAGCATAACCTCAATTTATTTCAAAGGATTTCAAGATCAATTTAGTCCAGGTAGACTATATAAGTGGTGGTGTACGCTTACAGTCGGCACTTTGCCTCTTGCTGATAATGTGGCAGATTAGGCTCAAAGTTATGACTGTAGTTGGTAGTATGTATTACATTGTAGAAAAACGTAGTGCAGAGTGGAAGACCAACCAAAGCCAAATGTTATTACATGCGGCACGTAAGGCGTTAATGATAGCTTGGAGATTGAAACAGGCAAATGATATCTGCATTTTGGCACACTTTATCATTTTGTAGATCAAATTGAATGAATAAAAGAATAACCTGTCTAAAACCACAAGAGTCCAACTCTTTTTTCTCTTGGTAGCGCTTGAGTCTGGCTGATTGGTGGATTCAGTGGCTGCTGACTCACAGAGAAATTGCAATGGTTGAAATATGAATAGTGAGGTTATGAGGATACAAATTCCAAATGATGTCTGCAATCTGACCCAGCCTTATAGGCTAGACATATTTGCGTCAGATTTGGGCACATTTTCACTTGCATACTGTTGGTGCAAACTTCCTTTTTGTCATTGTGTTCATATCACATCAGTGCAAAGCGATCAGTCAATTTTTATTGTTGTTTTGCTTATTATCATAAAATACAGGATTTAGGCTTCTGGACAGCTTTGATCTTCAACATTTTGTTAGCAATTAGTCGTGCCAGACTGAAATCATTGTCATTATTTCTGCCTGTTTGGATGTCTGAAGTTTGGATAAAATTGCACTGTACATATGCAAACTTCGGTGAAATACCCAAGCCTGAGATCATTTGCCGATGCTGCCAATGCTTGTGAGTAACATGAGTTTCACTCTGGCAGAGCATGCGTTTTCACTATCAGCTCCTCATTTTTCAATTAACTTGTTTAACTTGTTTTCCCTTTTAAACTCCAGTATATATGTATAGAGTGGGCGGCCCCAGTCTGTCAGGTGCCTATCAGGTTTCTTAAGGAAGGCCGTTTGGCCCTGGGGCTCCCTCACTAGTGTTGGTGTCCTCTTAATGGGTGCCCATTCAGCGCCCTAATGGGCCCTTTATCAACCCCGGCTAACACCACAGCGATCATAGCAGGAAAAGCCTCTGGCGACCTTGCTTGCTTTTGTCCAGGCCAACTGGAGCATAAAAAGCTTTGACAATGACAATGCAATTGGAAGAGAGAAAGAGGGAGACCCGGAGGGAGAACATTTCTCATTCCTTATGTACTTAAGGAGCTGAACCTCCGCTGAGTGGCCTGGACTTCACTTGTTTACTGGTTTTTCATAGCATCTATTTGACCTTTGACCTCACCCGCACATGCTGTGAAGGCCAGGCGAGGAAGATGTCTTTGTTGGGTTCCTGATGTTTGAGGAATTATGTGATATCATGGGAGAAAAGATAATGGATACTGGAGAAAAGTGGAAGGCATAGTTGTTTATGGCTAATTAACTTTTTTAATATATGCTTTAAAAATCACTCAACTTTACCACAAAGAAAACATATGCAGAGTATAGAAGTTCAAACCATTAATGTGCAGAATAAGCCAGCAGCCAAATCATTACTTACAGACACACAGCATTCAGACCAGATTTTGCCTCAATTAGGCCATCCCAAACACATTCTGAAGTTTTTTTCCAAGACTTCTTCACAGGACCCCTGAATTGCCTGAGATATAAAATGTAAAATTAGGTCAGAAAATGTTGTGTAGTGTAAGTTTGCAATAAGATGAAAAGGCTTTCTCACTTTGATGTAGAGTGGAGAGCTCCGATTGGCAGGTCTTGAGATGAATGACTGATAGTGATAATCCCAACCACTGGAGGGTTCAAAGGACTCACTAACATATGCTGCACTATCAGCATTAAAATGATCTACGTACCCCGCTTTTTAATAATGCTGTGGGGTATTGGGGTTAAACTGGGATTTGGATAAGAGTGCGTCTTAGAAGCCACTAGTATTTTTTTATGCAAACTATTTCATAACCCTCCATGTATATTGCTTAATAATTTCCCTAAGACATTGTCCTTTATTGAAGTATTTGTAGCACTGCTTGTTTAATACATGTGTAGCAAAAAGCCTTTTTCTATATTTCTAATAGTGATGTCCCAGTGAATCAGTTTTTTGTGACTGTTCATAGTGTACTTGATAGTTCATAGTGTACTTCTACCGAATCTATTTGGACTGACAGCCTACGTACAGGCCTCCTCCTGCTTTCTCACTTTCCAACAAGTAGTTCAGTTCCACGTCATTGTCACTTTAGGTGCTTGAAATGGAATTAGTTGTGGATAACAGCTTGTGCATAGACTTTGTTGGAACCCAACCTGTCTTTCATGCCATTATTTGAGGAGTACATATCGTACCTCTTATGCGAGTACACTGGGTACTTTTTTTTAATGAATAAGTAAGCTGCTTGGAAAGGGCACCTGTTGTAGCAGTCTGTGCGTAAGTGGAACACGCAGTTTCTCTTAACCTTCCGACTTGTGCAATGTCAGAGAGATTTTTTAAATCTGACCTACTGAACTCCTGCTGTTGTGCTGTTTAGCTGACGACTTTGTCTAACATTGTTGCTTAGAGAAAGAGTAGAAACCACTGCCTGAGTGAGGTAGACATTACAACTGATAAAATCCTTATTATATTTGTTTTCTGTTGTAGTTTTACTAAAATAGTTCTTCAGTAAGAATATTTATTATTATTTTATCTTTTCAGGAGCTTCACCTGTTTTCTTTCTTCCTTTTGCAATATAACATACTCATCACAAGTTAGTGCATGCATCAGTGTGTTTGTGTGCATTACTGTTTCCAAGTCCAACAATACAGTATGTGTGTGTGCCCCAGATAGAGCCTTTTATTCTGCTACCTAGCAAATGAAGAATGTGCATATGATCATGAATTACTCATGAGTTCTGGTGTTGAACTCTTATTTAATGATAGCCGTGCTGGGACCGCTCTGTACCTCTCGCTTGTCTCCCCCCTCATCACCTTTGATGAATGAGAAACAAGTCGAGAGAGAAAGAGAGTGAGAGTCAAGACTTCCCCTTAGTTGCTCTCAAAATGTCTTTAGCACTGTAGTGTCTTGAAAACTGCACCATAGACACAAACCATACGAGCCACAGTTGCACTTCAAAGTGCATGATGTATGGCCTGCTGCACTTCCTTGTCAGATGGCCTACTACACTCAACACTCACCTACAGCACACTACAAAACAGTCATCCTCCAAATGGCACTGCTCCGAATATACACACACTTTGTCAGGCCTGCGTGCCGTGTGAAAAATGGACTTTATGTTGCCTCCGCCTGCTCAACCTAAAAGTCTCCTCTCTAGATTAAAACCTCGGCACACTGAGCTCCTTCACACTACAGCAGGCCCTGACTCATTCCAATCCGCCACTCATTTCAGTCCTCATTTCCTTTACATTATACACACCATTAAGCATATTAAGTTCAATGCCTGCCATTGCACTGCCCCATGCTTGTAATGATATAGCCATCTGTGTGCATCTCCATTTCTCAGCAAGCAGGTGCATCAGGGCAGGTTAGGAGAAAAAATGCATAATCAAATGCAAGGAGATGTCTAAAATGTAATATAATTTAAAAGATTCAATTAAATTAACACAGCCATCCTAGCAGCACACAGCAGTGTTTTAAGCTAAATGCTAACATCAGCATGCTGAAAATGACAATAACATGCTGATGTTTAGGATAATGCTTTTGAGATATTTCAGTCTGGTCCAAAGTGGTAGATCGACTGACGGACAAAAATTACTATTCCTAGAGCCATGGCACTGAAAGCTAAACAGAATCAAAATTCTATATTATGTATTCTTAAACCCTGTTCCTTATACTGCAGTCATTCATATTTAGCCCAGTGCGTTTATTGCCTTCTAGGATTAAGTTTATACCATTACTACTATTAGCTTGCTGTTGGCATCTACTGTAATGACCTCTAACAGTCCAGTAGTGGCATTCAGTGTCACTCTCAACCTTTCACCCAGTGCCAAGCACCAGATTACACACACACATACATACACCTCGTAAGACCTTACGCACTGTTTCCTGTCTTTGCTGCTGCTCTTTCTTCCACTTGGTCATTCTCTCAACGCAAGATGCATGTAGTCCCACATGGCCCTGCTCATGTTTCTCACTGTATGCCCAGCCGGCAGTAGCCTGTTCGCTCAGCCCGGCTTCCGTGTTTCCATCCAGCTGCCCCCTAGTTATCACTCTCTCTGTCTCCTTGTCCACTGGCTGCCAGTAACCAGAGCAGTCTCTTTTTCCATGTAGTGACCTTCCCTCTCTAACTGTAAGATGAGTCTTTACATACTTTTCTCCTTTGGGTCTCTTTGTTGTCTTGCACTTCCACTTTCTCTTTCTGTTTTATATCCTTTAGGAAAAGGGATTTACTATTTCTGCCTTACTTTTATTTCTATAATGCATTCTTTTGCGCCACTGTTGTCTGTCGTTCTGCTGCTTCCCTGTCCCCCTTGCCTTTCTGCCCATAAGGATGTAATGTGATCAAGTGCAATGTGTGTGTGTGTGTGCGTGTGTGTGAACATTCTTGGTTAAATGCACTTCAAAAAGCAGATTATGTCTGTGTCTTCTCCCTTTTCTTCTCTTTTCCTCATGTAATCTCCTATCCTCTCCGCAATTCGTTCAGTAGTGGAGGAATAGTGGGGTCAAGTGGTCGAAGCAGTGTTCGGTACCAACAAAGCAATTGTGCTATTACCACAAAGCAAAAAGTAAAAGTTCCTACTTAGTAAGAGTACACCATAATTATCAGCAAAATGTTCTTAAAGTATCAAAAGTAAAAGTACTTATTTTGCAGAAAAGTGTCTGTTGAAGCTGATACATTACTATGTACGACATTATTAGATTATTAGCAATGACGCATTGATGCATAATTGCATTTACTGTTGGTAGTCAAGGTGGTGCAGACAGGTACTTTAATTCAGTGGTTCACAATAATTTTCTTCCAGGGCTCACAAGACAAATCTGACACGTTGTTCAACGATTAATGAGAGAGAGACGTAAGAAACAAAGTTCTGCTACATAAATGTGTATTTTGGCATTTTTTGGAATCATGGAATCATTTTACTTCATTGTGCCTTGAACAGCTTTTTAAATAAAACTATCTGTTCGGATCTGAAAACGACTCATGGGCATCTGAAACATGACAAGGATCCCTAACTAGGTGCTGGTTTTTGGTTTCACAAACCAAATACATTGGAAACCCTTGGCTTCATCTTTAACGGTCATGTATTGGGATGTTATAATAACATATAAACATATGTTTGCTCATGTTATATATATCATCTGTAAAGCAATTAGTAACTACAGCTGTTCCTCCAAAATGTAGTGTGGTAGAAGTATTAAGTAGCATAAAGTGGAAATACTCAAGAACACAAAACAGATAAGAGTTCAAGAACACAAAAGCAGCTGCAGCAAAAAGTTAATTTTTTGTCCAGTGCATTACGCTCCCTTTACTCGTACCCATCCTCTGCTCACTTACTATGAACATGCAAGCACTTAAACACACTCTGTCACACTCCATCATGGCCTCTAATAGGGTAGAGTCTGATGGAACAAACGGGCCTGCTCAGCAGACAGTGGCAGAGTAAATCTATATTCAGTCTCTGCACTTCTTCCTCCTCCTCTGGAGCCTGATGAACTCAAGGGAATCCATGGAGCCAATAAATGTACTGTGATCTATTGAGGCACCCTCCCTTGAATGCAATCCAAACTCCACGGGGCATGGACTGTTTTCTGGATAGGCCGAGTGTCTGTCGTCATTTTTTATTTCCGTGTCTTTGTGTGTCAGGTGGTGAACAAGGTCCAGTGGTTTAGTGGAGGTTTAGTGCATGTGTGTATCCATTAGCAGCCCTGTGTGCAGCTTAAAGAGAGCAGCTAAGTAAAAGTGACAGTGGTGGAGCCAGGCATTTTTCATAGGGGTGGCCATGCTGAGACCAGTACTCACTTTGGAGTGGCACAAACATTTGTATCTTGTTCATTTTTTTCCCGAGTGGCATGGTCCTGTACAAAGGTTAGATTAAGTTTGCTTATGGCTGAAATATAAATCTAGAAATCTAAAATAAGCCCCTGATAGTCTTGTGGCTGAGAGAGAAACAGTGGCATTGGATTTATTTACTAATATTGTTATTATTATTATTATTATTATTATTATTA
>JAPMOB010196037.1:0-21232 GCA_029875015.1 Lepomis gibbosus
AACCAAAGAAAAGACAGAATAACTGATACAAAGGAGAAAAACCCAGGACACTCACCGTCAGCCGGGCTGCCACCATAACATATAGCAATTACAGTACAGAGTACCTTGTTGTTTAGTGAGTCTAGTTCACATCTAGTCCTCTATTAAAATTTGATATTGTGGTTAGTATTTTATTCTCATAGCTACATGTAGGACATTGTTTGCCTCCCAGTATGCTACACAGATGTTCCACGTGGTCAGCAAATTCTTCAGGTGCTACATGATTTCTGTTGCTGTCAGACCCTTAGTTTGGCTCCATATTGGTAGTTCCTGTGGTCTTCAGTTACCCTGCCTCTTACTGCCACTTTCGCTCCTTTCTCCTACTGTGAGCCCCACATTTCACAAGTCAGTGAGGCAATAACTCAAGCCAGAGACTCTAGTTACAGTCAAAACAATATCTTAGAGACATATATACCTGCTATGGTTTATACAATTTTTAGAAGCTTGAATTATTTAGTCTTTTTCTTGGGCCACATTCAGCAGCTAACTCCGAGGGAGGTCTGCCATGGTTTATTTTAAAATAAACTCTGGGGCTGGCCAGAGCCTTGTCCCTTCTAATGCAGGCAACCCAAACTGTTGTCTAACAGTTTGGGTTGCCACTTCTTAAAATCACAGACAACACAAGCGTGATGTGCATTTTAAATCTTGTTAACTGTTCATCCATCCTAACAATGGCTTTTTAGTTCTACAGGTGCAGATCCAAACACAGCAGAAAGCCTACCGCATGTACTCTAACTGCAGGGAAAACCTTATTGTAACAACTGTTGCATCAGAAGCTAAACAGCTTAATATTTAGAGCTAGACTGAAGAATTTCAATATTATTAAACTGCTCTGCTGTAATGGTTAAGACAGCTTAGGCTACAGTAAGTCTTACATAATGAGAGCTGTAAAAGGAGCACACAGAAAACTGCTGTGATTTTAAGCTGATACAACTCGACTTGGATATTTGTCTGAAACTCTCACTTTTCTTCAAATAGCGTCTAGTCTAAAGTCAGCATAAATTATTTTTTACTGCCCCATAAAACTAAATGACCATTATATATCAGCAGGGAGTCAATAGGGCTATTGAGCAGTGCCAAGTGATTGTGTTGCCAGGTAATTAGATTTCTAAAATGCTTAGTTTCCTGCATATAATCTGTTCTGGATCAAAAGGTACTTCCAGTATCCCACCTCACACACAAGACAGTGGAAGAATGGATGGTGCTACATGTGAGCAACCTCTCATGTCTCATGACGTTTCGTTTTCAAGCTAAAAAAGCATTAGCACATTTGTTATGTACTTTTTATACTGTCTTTGCTGAGTCATGAAGTGTATCAACAGTGCCGATATCCTTTGGGGCAGATAAAGAAACAACATGTATCTAGAGAAACTCAAATTTCAATTCAAAATCCAAGGAAAAGGCAACAGAGTAATTGATCAGAGACTGTCAAGTGTACTTGAAAGGAAAATACTCTTCAAGCCAAAACTGAAGTGAACATTGATCAAAGATGAAAGCGCTCCCAGATAAGAGGGATTGGAAAGAGCCAGATGTGGTTCTATTTGATTTTGACTGGCTTCTTTATTATTGTGTCGGGACTGTGCCTACACTGAATTATAAAGAGCCTAAGAAGGACAACTAGCACTCAAACACCAGGTAAATGATTCTAAGTCAGATGAGCCTGTTTACTGTGAGATGTTGCTGTTTTTTCAATAATATAAAGTTATTAAAGCAGTAGACTATTCCTGCCTGCCTACCTAGCAACCTGCACACACTCTGCCCGTGCACACTGTCACTGTGCATGAAAATGTGTTTTTGAGAGAAGTGGCTTTGGAGGAATGGCTGCAGGTTAGGCGTGGGAGTTTTTCCATTTGGGCACCTTCAAAATCTAGCTCTCTATTAATAATTTTTCTAAGGTCACCGTCCCTAGCTTTAACAACATGTTTGTTCACGATTATTGACTGTCATCATGTATTCTGATCAGGTCTCCTTTTTTATTCTTTAATTTTGACATATGAAAACAATGGTGATGCTGTAAAAACATCAGTGTGACTGGATTACACTACATCAGTCAAGTTCAATAACAATCTGTTATTAAATTGTAATGAATTAATGCTACTTAAAAAAAACAGTAGCTGCGTAAAATACATTATTGCAAGAAATTTACAGTTGTAGTTGTTAGTTAACTAAAATCATTGACAAATAAATATAAAATAAAACCTGGGGAAATTACATTTTTACAGGTTAATCTGTGCTTAGGTGATAGACTAGTGCTGAATTGGATTCCAGACTGTAAACTAAATCAGTATTTTTTTTTTCCTGATGCAACTTAAGTCCTAAATTGCTGCTCAGAAATGATGTGACTTATTCTTACTTTCCCTGTATTTGACAGGAGAACAGTTTTTGGAAAACCTCACACATGTTAATGGTTGTGGAAAAAGTGAGCTCATTGTAATATAGTAAAGGCACTGACAGCAAACAGGGAGCAGAGTGAACCATCCCACAGTTTGTGGCTGGTGCATTTAATGCTCACAGCACGAAGTAGTCACCCAACAATGGTCTATCTTAATTTCCTAGTATAATCCATGAAAAGCCACTACAGTATAATGAGAAGTTCTGTCCTAATTGTGGAAAATAATAAAGTATTATTTTCCTTTATACACTGTAACATCTACTCATTTGTAAATGGAAAAGTTTCTTTTTAGCATATTTTTTCTTTGTTTACTCATGCAAGTACTTGTTTTTGCCACCTTATTTTTTTTTTTTTACAAAGGAGGAATAAAGGAGCAGCCTCTGGTTTTCCACACAAATGTGAAGTCTTCCGGATATACCAGTGCCCCAAGGTAGGTTCACAGAGTAACAAAGTAAAAGGCATTTTTTAAATAACAGTGGGTATTTCAATAGGTGCATTCAACTAATGTTATGGTGTTGAATCTCCCAGGCCTGGCTATATTAACATGGATTGCATGTAAAACTTTAGATAAAACATATTCACAAAATTCTCTCTCTCATCACTCTTGACTTTATAGTACACTTAGCACTCATCCAGGTCAGGTTAATAGGAGCCAAGGAGCAAGCAGAGCACTTTTCTCCAGAAACTTTGTTTAGCTCCTTCTGGGGATTTACAGGCACTCCAAGACTTAGCTAGTAGATGTACTTCCTGCAATGTCTTGTCCTTCGTGTAACCCACTCATCCTCAATGCAACGTCAGGAAGACAACTGAGGAGCTTCACCTCCTGGTGCCTGAAGAACCTCCTCAGTGAAAACTAACAGTAATGTGACTGGTTGGCGCACATCCATCTCCTCTATTGCCAGTTTTCATTAGCTTTTTCAGGATTTTTGAATGTGGTCTGTTTAACCTCCAGCAGGAAACAATGATGGTTACAGTCTTTTCAGTCGGGAGTTCTCCACTAGGCATTCCTAACATACCCTTTCTGATTGTTTGACATTTAACTCATCACCAGAGGTTGATCTGTTAATAGCTTGGCCTTTTCTTAATGCAACAATCCAAACAACCTAATAAAGTTGTTTCTTTTGTGCTTTTCAGAAGGACTATGTTTTCACCTAAAACAAATATTCAGAAGAACCTTCCTTCTAAAAAGGCTAACAGAGACAAGTAAGCAGTCCCATCATTTAAAATACAATGTTGGAAAAGTTTTAAAATGTTGTTGTTGATAAACATACTAAACCTCTTTTTTGCCATGTAGAGGTTCACTCCTCAGAGATTATCCAGCAGACAGTGCAGCACCGACTGTTCCAAACATTCATCTAAGCACTGGCAAGAAACCACTCTACTGCCTTCAGTTTTCAGGTGAGAGAGGTTTGCTGTGACAATACTGACTATAATATTTAAAACACTTAATAATACATTTAAAATAGAGTTGGCAGTCAGTAATGTAATGAAAATTCTAAAATCACAATGTACTTCTCAAACATTACAAGTCTAAAGTGAGTGCAGATAACAATGACTTTCAGGCAAAGTAGTTATACAAAGAAGTGTGAGTAGACAGAGACCAGAATCTGAGGTTTTACATTGAGAATTGGAGACTGTACACTCTTCAAAACTTTAATAGAGATGACCTGATGGCCACTTTGACTGGATTTACAGGAAATGTCGTTGTAACTGCTACTTTTCGTTTTTCATTTTCGACTGAACTCATAGCATCAGCAGTAACAGAGTTCGAAGCATCGCTTAGCAAACAGAAAAAAGTTATATAGAGCATCCACCTTTGTCCGACCTTTACTGGAATGGTGGGTTAAATAAAACAATAGTTTATGAGGAGGAATTGGCAATACATTTAGAGCAGGTCATTGTTGTTGTTACACAATTCTATTCTATTCTATGATAAATGTTCCTGTTTAGATAAAGCACTTCACTTCCCTGCTGTTTTTTCGGTAATAATAATTCTGCTCTTCTTTCTGTTCATTTCTGTTTCCTTGTCTCTCCCAGGTGACGGAAAACAAATCCTGTGTGGTCTTGGCGACAACTCAGTGTTATTGTACACGTCCTCTCTTACTGGCAATCCAGCTGCCTACACAGGTGCATGAAGTGGACATGAGTAACAATACCTTAAAAACCTCTGGGTTATACAGTTTTTTGCCCTCTGTCACCTCAGTGATTGATTGACTTCACCGATTATGATTACATTTTAGAGATATTCGTGGTTAAGATCTTACCCCTGAGGCTTTTGAGACAAGGAGGAGCTTGATACTAAGATGTTCAGTCTGCCTTATTTGGGCAATTTCTATTAACATACTTTGAATGGCTTAAGATAAAAGACTCAGAGGGAATCCAAATATTCACTTACTCAGCTATCACTGTCAAAATTATAGATAAAGCATGGTTTGGTTATATTCAAAAGCAAGAATTTAGAACATGCTGTCTTTGTTTTTATCAGACAGTTAAACCTAGGTGGTGGTGGTAGAAAAAGGAAGATAAAAAGGACACATTGTATTTTGAGACCAACTAGGTTTGAACTAGTATTATTTTGCGCTATTTTACACACTGGTGAAGATTAAAGTATTACTAAGAGAAGACAATTCTGTCTGCCACCCAGCCATCCTGGGCAGTAAAGTAAACACTAACTGCAGGCAAAGAAAGGACATCCATGCATGTCAAACATCTGCGGGAATATAGTCTCCACAGGGGGGCAGCAGAGATGAGAGGACAGACGTTGAGGTGACCAGTAGGTCACCGTGAGCCTCTTCTCTTCACTCTGCCTGACTCTGCTGAACATTACCATAAACGTAAATATTACAGCCACACTTTCCAGGTTGATTTCAAACCTCTCTCTTTATATGCAGGGCATGACAAACCAGTGAGCAGTTTGAGCTGGAGCCTCAACAGACAGTGGTGGCTTAGTGCATCAGAAGACCAGTCACTACGAGTCTGGACCCACGGCAGCCCAGAGCCTGCCATTATCATGGTAAATGCTCCATGAATTTAAACACTTATTTATTCCCCCTATTTTATAGAATTCATTCAACCCCTGATCTAAACCATCACCAATACATCCCAAACACACTCTCACTCACTCATTACTCCAAGTCCAAGTCCTAACCACGAAAAAAAGTCAGGACCAGTCAGAGTGACCTCATATAGCAAAAATGTCCCTTCTCTGAATATCTGAAAACTCATGTTGGTCTCGAAGTAAACCAAAAGAACTACAGGCCATGCACATTTTTCACTCACTCCTGTCTTCAAAAACGGCTGTGTGATTCCTGGATGGATTTTGTCCTTAATTGCAGTGTTGTAAATGAGACCATTATGCCACAGCTGAATGACAGTAGAATAGTGGTTGCTACTGTAACCACAATGTTTTGCTTCACATTTTCATTTCTTTTTCTTAAGAACATGCTCTCAGTGCATAAACTCTCAGGTTTGGATTCTGTGATAAAGTTGCATACTGTATTAAGAGATATATAGTGTACTAAGGGTAATGGAAACGTTAGTAGAATATAGTATAGAGTGTAGTAGAGTATAGTGTAATGCAGGTAAGAGATTCTTTGATAAAAAATATCTAATTTGTTTTGTCATGTGTTGTAGAGTCATGGCACATCTTTATAACTGGGGAATTTCTGTTTAATGTTCAAAGTGTATCGTTGACATATTGATATAAAACTTGCTTAATTCACTTTTTCCTTTTCTAATAAGAATCACCTCAAGGCATTAAAAAGAGAAAGCCAAATTAATTTGAATAATAAACTGATGTATTTTTTGGCTCAAGGAGGTGACGTTGTCATTGAAAGCATCTGCTGGACTCGGAGCATCCAAAACTCTGATTATATGCAGACCCTCCTTACTTCATTGGGTATCACATTTAATGGGACAGTCAGAAGTGCGTCTACTTCCCAATGCCAAGTAAAAACTCTCAGGTCTCCCCATAGCTGATGCTAACCATCCCTGCTTCACTCCACTCAGTGAGATCTTTTTGAGCTTGGCTGGGTCTGCAGCCATGGCTGCCTGATGCTCTAGTGAAACAACTTGGCCACATAAGCAAGTCTTTTCAGGGACAAGAGCTCTTATGGGGTGAGCCAGAATTACAAATGACATTGCACAGTTATACTTGAAAACATTAGAAAGATCTAACCCCACATCACCACATAGTATTCTTAAAATATCTTGTCTTTGGACATCTTTTGATGTCAGACAGTTGGTAGATCTGACAGAACAGCCCATCTTTTTTTAATCTTTGTTTACCTTGATTAGACTCTAACTAACTATGCTCTTTGGGGATTAAGGCGAACAGTGTTAATGTCCGATAGAGAAAGTTTCTGATGCGGATGCTTTTCATTGAGTTCACTCCTTCCTATTTTTGCAATAGTCCCTTTTTTTTGGTGTGAAAAACTTCCCTATGAACTATGAAGAGACAAAAATGAGATGACGTTATAGGTTTGGTGTGTAAGTGAAATCTAAATTGAGCAAATATTTAAGATGTACGTGGTCTACCATTAATTCACTAACTCAACATGGACAATACACTATTTGCAGATTATCACACCACAGCTGAGGGTGCTGCATGTATCATTTGAAGCAATTAAAAAGTGTTTAGTGCTGTACAGTGTATAAAAGTGAAAAGGACTTACTATTACAGCTTTTTATTGTTTTCAGAATTCAGCCCTTTAATTTACACTCAGGCATTATGTAGTACATATTAAGACAAACCTATGTAGGATCATAGTTTTTCTTTAATAGCGTCAATAACATCCCAATAATAAAAAATAACAAGAAATACAGAAACATAAATGTAAAATTAAATTAGGGAATATTTTTATTTTAGTTATAGTAATTTTAGTTTTCTTGCATCATGAATGTCTCAATAATTTCAAGACATTAGCTTGATTTTTGTCTCTCTTGTTTTCTCCCGTAGGGGGACAGTATGTTCTGCAAACCCATCAGAGGTGCTCAGTTTTATTACCTCGACAAATTTCTGCTTCTGGCATCTGGGCCCTCTCTACGCTTGTACCTGTATAATGTGGACATCACACGTGACAACATCAAAAGGTACAGACAAGTGATTATTATACAGTACAGTGCAGCATGTATATTTGATAATGATGCATAAACTAGCTGTGGGTTTTGCATTAGTTTTACTTATGCATGTATTGTATTATTCCAAAATAACAATTTATTACACAAAACAATGCAAACAAAATAAACAAGTCATATACTGTATTTACTGCTTGTACTTAGTGTTAGGAACATTCTAGTATTTGATAACATGTCTTTCCTAGAGGTCATTGGTAGAATACAGCTAAAAGAAATTTAGGGGTATTGTACTGGCCTCACAGATTGTGTTTGTGTCCAGACAACTGCAGTTTCTCTATTTAGGCTAACATTTTTTTTTAAGCATCATTACATAAAAATGAAATCTAATTGTGTTACACAATCACTGTGGCATACATTCAAACTTCAAAGCTGCAAAGTAGGATCACAGTCTTGTTGCCCTATAAACAGTAACACAGATATTTTGGGGGTTACGTGCCTTTTTTGAGAGAACAGCAGGGGAGGGAGGGTTCACACCAATCATCTGCAGCTTTTTGCCTCCAGACACCCAGCTATAATGATTACCAATGCAAACACATATATTATAACAACACTGAAATGCAGTTTAAAAGGGGAATATGCATGAAAGGACTTTTATAAGACTTATGTAATATATTTAGGAAGCGGGCTTTGTTACTGATTTGTTGGGGGTCTGGCTTTATTTAGCTGCTTCCACGGACACTGCTGACTATAATGACCACCCAAACTGCTTGACTGTGTACTGTACACTGTCGTGGTTTAT
The DNA here is from genome assembly GCA_029875015.1 of Lepomis gibbosus. Lineage (NCBI taxonomy): Eukaryota > Metazoa > Chordata > Actinopteri > Centrarchiformes > Centrarchidae > Lepomis > Lepomis gibbosus. Next base: position 8,307 of record JAPMOB010196037.1, read on the forward strand.
TCTGGAGGCCAGGGACATGACAATAAAAGCCCTCCATACCCTCTTTTAGCAGTGCATTTTGCTTATTTATCTTTTTCCACTTTGGGTAGTTATTTGTGTGATGTGTATTGTGAATGGGAAAAACTTGAAATCAGTGCATCAGTTGTAATGGGTAATGCCTCTTACGGGTTTTTCTCCTGCAGCTGTATCGATCAGACAGAGATGAAGAAAGATAGGCGTGCAAAGGGATTAAGTAGACATTTTGATCATATAGTTACCTTTATTGGTTTAGAGAATTTCACAACTTCTTTTTCTTCTTAGCTATCAGCAACGAAGTGTCGTCAAATTGGCAAGATGCTTTACAACGGCAACAGCAACAGACATCACCGCCTTGTCTGCAATCAATGATTTCTTCTCTTGTATCCTTTTTCCTTGTCATTATTGTTCTTGCAGCAGGAAATGTTATAGTTTAGGCTGTGTTAGTACTTTGGAGGGCAAACTCAACCTATCCCTTAAGTAGTTTTACTTGGAGCGTCTCGTTGGAGCGCCTCCATGTCAACCACAGCAATCAGTCTGTGCTCTATAAAGTCTTTGCATGTTGCCTCAGGGCTTCCACTCCTGACTTTACCTGTAAATCATTTAGGTGTCTTTAATTTTTCAGGAATGTCTGCATTCCAACCCCTTGTTAGGGTTTCAATGCATTTATGTTCCAATAAATCGACTGAACTGACCTTGGCTGGGTTGAGTGAGATCCTGTCAGGAGCTATTTTGCACCACTGTGCTTGGTGCTCGCCAAGTGGAAAAATAAAATTAGTTAGTTATTTTAAATTTAAAAAAATATGTTTTAATCTGGATTTTCTATATAAATTAAGGAATAATTAAGAACCTCACTGAGATTTATTTTAGAGAAGTAAACTGAGTGTTAATAAACACCATTCAAAAGGAGACTCTCTCTCACTTGTACAAATATGAAATAATAAATAAATATACTAAAATCCACATGTGTTTAACATGGGATTATACGGAATAAATTACTACATGAAAATGAATTTATTTAAAGATATTTATATACATTTTTTATCATTTTGTTTAAAATTTCTTTTCTCCATATACAGTCAGATATTGTGTCATAGCTGAGCGTAAAATACTATTTTAAAGGCTAAATACAAGAGTTTATAAACTTGCAGACAACTGCTGACAATTTGTATACTTTTGCTTCACAGCATGGAATGATAGAAGCCGTCTGCAAGAAGCAAACTGATGTACTCAGCCATCTGCACGGCTCAGCACCAGCTTCTTTTGTTGGCCTGTAAAAAAAATAAGGGAAAGGTGACATTCTTTAAATGATTTATTTATAAAATATATGTTTTTCCCCTTAGAATACTGGGCACATAGATATGTCATAAAAAATGTTCCTGAACTTTCTACATCATAAACACTTAGATACCCCACAGCTCGTCTACAGCAGGCCTATAGTTTGCAAATAATACATCTCGTAACTTTTCCTAAAAGCTGTCTCAGACATCGTTCTGGTGTGCGGTTCAGATCGGTCCATTCAACTATTTGACATGAACAAGGGCACAGTTGCCTCAGAGCTGCCTGATGCCCACAGCAGAGCCGTCCACTGCATTACACAGAACAAGGTAAGGCTAATTAAATGTTTGTGTGAATCAACCGACTGCCCAAATAGGATTAGGGTCTTTTATGTATTATCTGTAGAGAGTAATAAGCTTAACGTCAATAACATCAGTGTCTATCAAGTGACATTTAGTACAAGAAGAGTACAAGAAGTTTGTTAAACCTCTGGTTTATAGGCATTGATTCTTCTTAATAAAAAAAAATCTGATTGCCGTTTAGATCTGACCCACACAGCAAATATTTTACTCGGCTTGACATCAGCTGGTAGTGTAAGCCCCATCTTCCATTTTACTTAAGGGTCTTCTATTTGGCAGATGTTATAGCATTACATAAGACATCTATGAGTGTTGTGCAAGTTACATAAGGCGCAGATAGTCTTTGAGGGAATAAAAGTGTTAGTTTGTGGTGTGAATGAAGAAGGTCATGGTTAAAAAAAATTTAATGGTTACCCAAAAAGTTTCCATGACAGACAGACAGGTTATGCCATCATCAGTTTCATTCATCTTGCTGAGTGTTTGAATGTAAATCCCTGGTGCATCAGGATTAAGACTGCCGCAGGAGATGGCAGGAGGAGATTGCGTGCTGGATGATGGCCTTGGAGTAAAGCTGTTCCATGATGCAGTTTGGGTTTATGTGGCCTTACTCCCAGATCACTGTCTTGGACCAATGTGGGCCCAATTTGCTGGTGTCTAACAAGTAGACAGGTTGGGCCTGAGTCCATATCCATTATAGTGCTATGGAGAATGCAATACTACATTACTCAAAATGAAACTATAAATATCAGTAATAAATCCATGCATTCAATTCTGGGATTTCTACATATTATTTACATTTCTGTGTAGCTATCACATTACATTTTACAGTGAAATTAAGCGCCTGGTTTCTCTCCATGCATAGTCATATGAATGTTTGCCAGCTTTGTAACAGCAACAAAACCATTAATTTTGATCATAAAAATTATGGAAATTTTGACCTATTTTACAGATGCTTAGATACCTTTTGGAATACAGCAATGGGTGTATTTGTGTGAGAGAGAGGCGTGTACCCCGTGACCCTGTGGCATTAACTTAAGTCAGTTCTGCATGTTGACCTGTGCATACTTGACACTCAGGCAAACCCGGATTAGCTGGACAAACTGCAGATAGTGGCATGGATTAAGTGCTTTAACACATTCACCTGCTATGCACTGTTACACACAGCTGACTCTACTCCTTCAGCCCAGAGGTGCCTGTTCTTTGTCACGCCACCTATTGTGTGCCATACATTGTGGAAAGCCTGCAGTGTGTTGTTTCAGCTTGGCTATTGCGTCAATGTGGGGTCCTCCGCCTGGATGCCCGCGGGCCTTTTGATGCCTGTAGGGTTAATACCAGCGGATCAGTGGAATTGCCCCAGCCTGGAGACTGCACACACAACAACACTCTTTCTTCCCTGCTTGCTTTCCCATCCTGAGGCGGACCAAACATCAGGAACTGCAGCATGTGAAGCAGCTTTTCCCACTTCAAATTTCCAACGCCTCTTCAGCAAAATTCACCTGGAACTCATCAGAGCAGAAGGCTTCTCGGAAAATGGAACTGGAAATGCCCTCTCAGACTCCCGTTCTCACACTTAATGGAAATCTAAACAAAAAACACCCCCATCACTGCGCGCTCTCTCACTCTCCACCTCACACACTACAGTGTATTGTCTGATCCCTTGGTGTAAAAGTCATATATGGAATTTATGTATAGATGGAATCTCTATGCTTACAATTAAAGCCTATCTCAGTGTGGCATATAAAAGATGGAAAATGACACACAAAGACAAATTAACAACAATGCTCCTTCCATTCCAGTTTTCCTTGCAGCTCCAATGTGCTTAGATTGCCTTTAATGTCACCTCCTTCCTTTAGGTAGTAACAATGCAGGATGCAATACAGGATATACAGCTACAATATTTTCCTGTACTGAGCAATAACAGAAGCTGATTTACAAGTATGCATCACTAGTCATTTATGTTTTTTGTGTATTTTCACAGGGCTCTATATTTAGTACACAAGAGCCGGATTCGTACAACCTCTTCCTCACCAGTGCAGTCACGGATGGCGTGAAGATTTGGGATCTCCGTACACTTAGGTTGGTATAAATACAGTCTATTCTGTTGTATTTGTAACCAATGTACCTTTTAACGTGAAAATGGGGCAAGAAAAGTGCGATATAATTTCACATTTACGAAATACTTCAGTTTCTTCAGGCTTTTCTGAAGGAAAAATATGCTTTGTGACAGTCAAATTTTAAAGCACATTAAGGAAGAAACCGTTATTGCATTTTATTCCTCTGTTATCCCTGAGGGTACAGAATTACCTTATATTCCAATTAAATCTAAAAAAATTCTTACACAAACATTCCTTAGTTGATGAGTGAATCGGCAATTGTTCATTTTCCAAAGTATGAAGCTGAGAATATTTTTCTTTGGTGCTTAGTAGCAGATATCCATGAGGCGGATAATTCAAGTAGGCTCTCTTGGATTTCAAAATGTTCTTTTTGGCCGGGTATAAGGCATTATTGAGTGTTTCATTCTTTCATGCATGAAACTTCTTCCTTGTTTAGCTCCTCATACCAGACTCCATCAAAACCTTATTGCTATCTGATAAATATTTGTGCCTGGTTTCCAGGTCAACTTCTGGTTCTGAGAGCTATCATCAAGCATCCATCAGCAGAGGCAGTTCCTCTGAGGTGAAACACATAGATGAATGAAAACAATATGTAGATGCATTGTTTTAATTTTCCCGTCCCTGTTAACTTTATTTCCCTCTTTGATAAACCTTATATGTCTGTTTCTGTAGCTAGTAGTAACCACAAGAAGAGTTACAGCTCTCTACATTTCTTTTTATGTGCAGCTTTCAGCTAATAGAAGTAGTTAAGTCAGTTCTAGGTTTTATGTTCTTCACAATCTCGTAATGATATAATACAGTAATATAACATTTCTTGAATGAATGTGTGGCATAAATAAAGCTTACATAAGGTGCTTATATGACTGCTCTTTATGATAATCACATTATTTTATTCAGGATGTTTTTTTCCTTTGAAATAGAACAATGCTTTGAGTGACCACTTCTTATAACTCCAGTATAATAACAGCATACTTTTAGTACAGTAACAGCAAACAGCAAAATCTCTGAATTGGCAGGAGATACTGGTTTACAGTAGATATTAAAACTAGTGCTGGGCGACGATTAAATTTTTTAATTGCGATTGGTTGCATGATTTTCTGCGATTAATTGGAATTAATCTCTTGATCTCGCTTCAATTCAAAATTGAATAATGAATTCTAAAGTAGTGTATTGCGTACTTTTAATTTACATGGTTTGCAAACACTTGGTTTTAAATCAAATATAAAACCAAAGCTATTTGCCACTGCCAGGGCATTACCTTTTCATCTAGCTTGTTAATATACGTTAGCCTACCATCAGTAGGTATCTTTTATTTTACGAACTCTCCTAAGACGGACATCTTCCCCAGTAATAATCAGCATGAATTTTGTAGCTATCTACCGCACTATGGCATTTGATCGCTTGTCTTGCTTTTGTTTATCTACTTCTCCTACATACGGTATCCAAGTAGTCTGCTGATGCCTCCCTCCGCTGCTTGTTTGGGTGGGTGATTTGCAGGCTGATCAACATCCCACCCCTCCTGTGACTGATGGTTTGATTGTATTTGTATTTAGAGCCAGTGTGTAACAGACTCTCAAAATAATAATAAGCAGCGTTGTCAAGTCACAGAAAATGAAATAAGTTGTATTGCAATCAGTCATTAACGTGGTTATTTTATGTCCTTACTGCGCTTGGCCATAAACACTACTGATGAATGGCTGTCTAGGTAAAAGGTTTTTACAAATATGGGTTTAATAAAATGGTATTCTGTCTTTGATCAAACTCGAGACCTTCAGATAAACCACAATGGGAAAACGTTTCAGTGGAAACTTAAACTCAATCTTAGTTTTATTTTTGCTCTGTTACCTGAGAATCCCCAGCACGTCTTGCTCCTTCCTTTTCAGACAGAAGTACAAACATGCATGAAACCCATGTATATCCATCAAAGATTGAGTGAGGATAATGGTTTTTGAAAGGTTGCCACACTTAGTAAGCAATTTAAACCACCGGATTGGTCACTGTTTATTTCTCAAAGCCCCACCGTTCACTCTCCCCTTGTATTTCAAAATGATGTGTTTAAGTGTGCAAGGTTCTAGTTCAGAGGTCTACACACCAGCATTTAGCATAAAGCAGACCTACTCAGATACCGATTCTAAAGCTAGAGTGAACAGATGGTGATCTGTTTCTCTTTAGTTCGGTGATGTATTCCCCTTAAGTCTGGTGGAATTTCCATCATCTGATAAATGAGTGCTGTACAATACATCAAGTGAGTGAAAATTATTAAATAATATCAAATAGTACAAAGAAAAGCCAGCTTTCGCCTGATTTGCACCGACACAGTTAAATTGGGTGAAATATACTGGTTGCACATAATGAGCTATGATTAGCCTGCTGATTACCTTGATGACTGACACTGAATACCCAGGTGGATTCAGTAACCGTATATGATCCCACTCAAGAGCATCAGACCCTCCAGTGCAGTCTGTATTAGTCATCAGGCAAATACCGGATAGTCATCACTCACACAAAACAGAGAAAGTGTGTGGAGGGGGATTCAGCCCAGCATCTCTACTCCCTAAGTCAAAACATTAGATCCACATTCTGACCTAGAAAACCAGCCAAGTGTTTACTCTTAACTTGTTAAACTGCTTCTTATCGGTGTGATAGTGACAGGTTTAGTCAGTTGCGGCCTGCAGGCCTGAATGTCATGATGTAATGATGGGGATTTAGAAACACATACTTCTCATCCATCTTGCTATCCATTAAAATGATAAGCTCTCAAACAGAAGGTAATATAACCCTATTGGGTATGAGTATATTCTTATGTCAAGCTGTACAGAAGAAAGAAGAATTTTCTTTTATAGTTTTCAGGATCTTCCTGCAAAGGGCTTCTGTCATCTCAGCAGTCAAGGCTGTGAGGCTATGTTGCGTCATTTATCTTTTCCCATTTCATTGGCTCCGCTAACTGTCAGTCATGCCCAATTTTCATTTGTCACCATCTGTTCTCTCTGTTTAAAAATGAGCGGATAAACTCAGCTGGGTTTTATTACTGGTAAAGACATTTGCACACTATACTACTGTTTGTAACTCAAGACACAGGAGAATGGTCACAAACTCTTGTCAGCATGATTAGATGGATGGTGTCACCAGATCTGACTCCCCTCCAGACCCCTCCTGTGATGTTGTTTTCAGGTGACCCTCTTTGCAGCATTGGGAAGACTCTCTATGTTCCTCTAGGTCCAGCTAAGTCTAATGAGGTGTTCAGTTGTGGCCAGTGAGACTTTGTGACTTACTCCTCTGAGGGCTGTATGGCCAGATAGCATAGTCAGCTGGCAGCAACAGTGTATAGAGTTGAATTAACACATGATACAGTCTCTGATACAGTCTTAACATAATAAACTTCATAAAATCTGTATTAACAGTTGTATTAATTTTCTCACTGGTACTGTGTAGATCAAATTTTTTAGTCAGCAGCGAATATGACCTACTTTTAGTCCAGCTTAATGACATTAGCATGTGAATGTCAAAGACATGCTCTCACCAGATCCTGTTCAAGCTCTGCCCTGCCAACATACCAGCCCATATAGAGACCCTCGCTCAACTAGCTGTTAGTGGCATTGTAAAGACATTACATGCTGTTGCAAACCTAAAAACAACAGCACAGAAGTTGAACCAGGGGGCCATTTATCATCTACTACCTTCTCTTTCCTATGTTTTGCTTGAGTCATGCTCAACTCCTTGTCCTTAGCTGGTTGAGATATTTGTAAACCTGAGGTCTGCCGGGTGGCATTGGCTATTATTTATTTTATCAGTCTGTCCTTCACATCAGGTTGGTTTGGGATTCTTAAATAATTTTCACACCGCTGTGTGCATCTTCTCCTCAGGTGTGTGCGGCGTTATGAGAACCATCTAAATCGCTGTCATCCATGCTCGTCAGCCATCTCACCATGCGGCCGGTTCATTGCCTCGGGCTCTGAGGATAACTGTGTAAGTAATTAATAATCTGGGTTTCCACATATAGTGTGTGCTTCATTCTCCCCTTTATACACGTCTCTAGTTATACTGCATCGCAGACAGTCAGGTTGGTTGTACACATAATTTGACAAGATAATTATGATAATCAGTTTTTTAATTTATAAATGTCAAATTTGAATAGTTTGACAAAGCTATTTAGGAGGCTGTCCATCAAAGCAACATACATGTACATCTCACAAAACTGAGTACACCCCTCACTTTTTTGTAAATATTTGATTTTTATCTTTCACGTGACATGAAAAAAAAATGACCCTTTGCTACAATGTAAAGTAGTGAGTGTACAGGTCGTATAACAGTGTAAATTTGCTGTCCCCTCAAAATAACACATCACACAGAAATTAATTACGGTCTAAACCGTGAAGTGCAAATGTCCAAATTGGGCCTAATTAGCTATATTCCCTCCCCGGTGTCATGTGACTCGTTAGTCTTACAAGGTCTCAGGTGTGAATAAGGAGCATGTGTGTTAGATTTGGTGTTATCGCTCTCACACTACCTCATACTGGTCACTGGAAGTTCAACATGGCACCTCATGGCAAAGAACTCTCTGAGGATCTGAAAAAAGAAGTGTTGTTCTACATAAAAATGGCCTGGGCTATAAGAAGACTGCCAAGACCCTGAAATTGAGCTGCAACACGGTGGCCAAGACCATACAGGGGTTCAACAGGACAGGTTCCACTCAGAACAGGCCTTGCTATGGTCAACCAATAGAAGTTGAGTGCACATGCTCGGCGTCATATCCAGAGGTTGTCTTTGGAAATAGTCGTATGAGTGCTGTCAGCGTTGCTGTAGAGGTTGAAAGGGAGTCAGCCTGTCGGTCAGACCATTTGCTGCACACTGCATCAAATTGGTGTGCATGGCTGTTGTCCCAGAATAAATCCTCTTCTAAAGATGATGCACAAGAAAGTCTGAAAACAGTTGGCTGAAGAAAAGCAGACTAATGACATGGATTACTGGAACAATGTCCTTGTAAAAGAGATTAAAAATCTCAATGGATTTTCTTTCCTGGTAAAATAAAGGTTAAATAAAAAATAAATAAACAATGTCCTGTGGTCTGATGAGACCAAGAAAATCTTATTTGGTTCAGATGGTGTCAAGCGTTGGTGGCGGCAACCAGGTGAGGAGTACAAAGACGTGTGTATTGGATACAGTCAAGTATGGTGATGGGAGTGTCATGGTCTGGGGCTGCATGAGTGCTGCCGGCGCGGTGGAGCTACAGTTTTTTGAGGGAACCATGTACTGTAACGCCAACATGTGCTGTGACATACTGAAGCAGAGCAAGATCCCCTCCCTTTGGAGACTGGGCCGCAGAGCAGTACTCCAACATGATAACGACCCCAAACACACATCTAAGACAATCACTGCTAGCTAAAGAAGCTGAGGGTAAACTAAAGGTGATGGACTGGCCAAGCATGTCTCCAGACTTAAACCCTATTGAGCATCTGTGGGGCATCCTCAAATGCAAGGTGGAGAGCAAGGTCTCTAACTTCCTCCAGCTCCATGATGTCGTCATGGCGGAGTGGAAGAGGACTCCAGTGGCAACCTGTGAAGCTCTGGGGTCTCATTTATAAACGGTGCATACGTACAAAACAGGGCTGGAAACATACGCCACTTATAAAGCAAAGGTTGTGATCAATAAAAAACGAACTTGACGGGAGAATGTGCGGTCCTGTAAGTAAACTCTGAACCATGCGTATGCACATAAAGAGGAGAAATGAGAAACGGCGACTCACATGGCAGAAGGATGAAACTGTTTAAAACGAATAAGCCTAGTATTGTGTAAAATAAATCAAAATATTACCTCTGAGTATTGTAGGTTTTTTCTGAATAAACAAACACCCGTTTCATTGACTTTCCCTGAAAAGCGGAAAAAACAACAACACACAATCTAAGATCATTTTCAGCGCACACAAAAAGATCCAGATTTAGGATAATAAACACAAACGGAGATATCTGTTTCTGCAAAAGAATGAAATATGTTGTACAATTTAATCAGGAATCATTTTATTAATAGGCTACTTGAATGCAGTGCAATTTATTCCCTAAATAAGGTGAACAGGAGGAGAAATCACCTTTAAATTGATGCCGTTTTCAGTGGATCAGTCGAGCAAATACGAGAGCATAGTTCCATATAGCCTATTGTTATCACATGTTTGTTGCCTTATCGAGCCAAACGCTGTGGGCCAGTGATGCACCGCCTGTAAAAACAAGGAATATAGAAATATAACACTATTTTATTGTCATTTACAACAGTCAATTTTTTCTTTTTTTCAAATGGGGGACTCCAAATTAGTAGCTGGGTCCTTACGTCTTACGTGTGTGAGTCCCCCTCCAGCCAGCGAGCGTGTAGCTCTGGTGCCCCCTTTCCTCCAGTACACAAGCATTGCGTGAAAGTGCATTTTTTTTACCCACCAAACAACATGCTTCAACTTCACCAAAAGGAACGTCAGTGTCACGTTGAGTTAAATTTCGTTTTGTAGCCTTTCGGTCAGAATTTGGCATCCTTTTCTTCATGCTGTCAGAAAGTATTAATATTAATGAGGGGTGTTTCACTAACAATTTATAGACAACCATGGGCGCTTGACAGGTCGGACATTGAGCTCACTCATGTGCCACATTTCAAGTTGATTGTGATTTATAAAGGGAACTTTTACAACTGTGCATATGCACGGTTTATATGTCTGAACATTTTTCTGAATATTTTTTGGCATATGCCATTTTTGGCTTTTGAGCATACGTACAATTTTAGTGAGGTTTGTACGCACAGTTTTATAAATGAGACCCCTGGTGCACTCCATGCCCAAGGCAGTGCTGGAAAATAATGATGGCCACACAAAATATTGAAACTTTGGGCCCAATTTGGATATTTTCACTTAGGAGTGTACTCAGTTTACTCACTTTTGTGAGACTATGTATATGCAGTGTTTGGTTTTATTATTTCCACGCAGTGATAGTCACAAGTTGCGAAAGTTTGATGGCTAATGTGGCATTTGATTAGGTTTAACAAGACTGAATATGTGCTTTATCATCTGTTAATGTACTTCTGTGTCTGGCCAATTTACAGTCTATGGTGGATCTGCTATTAGGAAAGAAAAACAAAATATTGTAGCTTGAGATATTCTCATAAGATTTTAACAGTTAAATCATGCCCAAAGATGCATATAAGTCCTGTCTGATAAAGTTTGTCTCCTTTTTGTATCTGCTGCCATGTGTGGTAAATTAAAGTTGCAGTTCACCAGAGGCAGAGAAGTATTCTGACTTATTTGCGGTTAATTAGTTTGTTTATACTTTATGTTGTTTAGGGGAATAACAGCAGGAAAACAGTGGCATATCTTTATCAGATTCACCTCTATTTAAGATGAGAACTGTTTGTGCTTGACTCAGAGATTTTTGTTTGGACTCAAGCCTTTTTCCATAGAAGTCAAATTCAACATTCATGTAGAAGCAGAACGGTTTAATTGCTTTTCCAGACTCTGCCTTATACTTGCTTTCAAGACGATTTCAGTAGACTGCCTCCCTTTTCCTTATCCATCTCTCTTTTCTTCTGGTGTACGTGCTTGTTGAAAGCAGTGGAATAATATATGTATGCTGCTGGTTATTATTAATTATGGGGACTCAGCACAGCACGGACATTTGAGAGCATCTTTGTCGAGATCGGACATTTCCAACCTTTCTTGGAAATCGGGAGAGTGTATGGTCATGAGCTACACCGTATTTATTTGTAGCTGCCCTGAGACTTCTATAAGCCAGACACATTTGTACTTGTCTTAATATATCAAAAAGCAATCATGGAAAAAAAGAACCTGAATACTCTAAAAAGACTCCCTAGATCATATTACACATTTTCCAAAGACACAAGACCAAAAACAGTCTAAGTAGAATATTATTTCATTGTGGTCGATGTTAACCTGTTGTATGTTCAGTTTAAATATGTGTTATTTTCACCTGTTTTGGTTTATCCTATTATCATCTGACATGTAATTGATTATTTAGAACATATCAGTTTTCCTTTTTTTAACTTTTAGGTTTGCATAACCCAGGATCTGTTGTCCCTGCTCTCCACTTCAGCTAATGTTAATAAAACTGATACATACACAAGTATCCATGGGATATTTAAGCATTCCTAAAAGAACTTCTTTCTTCTTTCCTGAAAGAACATCTTCTTTCTTTCTTCCAAGTATCTAATGCCCTGTTGCACCACACACGTCATATGCATCAGACAGATCTCACTTGAAAATTTTTCAGGGAAACATAATGCAAAACAGCTGCAGGAATCTGATGAGTCGCTGTCTGGCAACAAACATCCCCACATATGTTTTTATCTGTGCTCATGGCACTGAAGCAAACGAGTGGGTCTTAAAAACTCAACAATTGTATTTTGAAAAAAAAGAAATGTTACTTACAAGAAGATAACACATTTATATATGTATTCTAATATTTCAAATTTAAATGTTAATTCTAAGATGACTGCATAAGCAGTATGCAATGTTTTGTGCACTCAACACCAAGTGTAAAATCCACAGCTAGTTAACACCCACAAGTAAAGGGATGATTAGCAGGGCTTTTACTACCTAAAAGCAGATTAATAACACTAATGCGTAGTGTAAATTTGCAACGGTTCATTAGTATTGTTGATCTTTCTCAATGGTCACTTAATTTTGAAGTGCTAAGTATTTGAGTGCTATTAGTGAGTGACAAGCCACACAGTAGCTAAGACTTTTTGTATCCATGCCAAAAAAGCCAGAGCGAGATTTACTGGATTGCTATTGTGATACTGGCATCAATATACTTGATGTCTCTTTTGGATTTGCTTTTTGTCTGATTTTTCAAACTTAGGTATCAGGAAGCTTTGATAATTTTCAAATAAAAGTGAGAATCTAGCAGATCAGAAATTATTTGATGCAAAATTTTGAAGCTTAACAGTTTTCAATATCCGATGCTTGAGACATTTGAATTGATTTGTGTTTAGTCCAGCAGTTGGGATAACCAACTATGTTTTTTTGCATGTGTATTTGATATCAGCAAGAACCAAGTCTCACTGTCAAGCCAATAAAACATAGTCACAAACTCCAAGTGATCATCAAGAAAACTTTAATCAGTGTGTGATAATATTAACAGAAAATTATAATGTATTAAGGTGTTGTCAGTA
>JAPMOB010196045.1:0-26076 GCA_029875015.1 Lepomis gibbosus
ATGTCTGATTTTATAAATTAAACAGATGTTTTTGAATTTAATGAGATTGTCCCAGGTAAATAACTGATATTTCCTCAGGACACTACAGTGGTATAACAAATAACAAATAACAAATACCTGGCCAGGTTTCCATTTTCAGTGAGAAACTCAAAGTGTCTCTTTAAGTTTTAGAGAGATTTAACCTTTCAGAAAAGGTTATCCAAACTCACAAAAATGAAATGTGACACTATCTGACAGGCAGGATCTTTTCTAAACCCTCAACTGGAATCAAATGAAAGACTGTGAAACAAATACAGAGCAAAAGAAGTCCTTATCAAGCAAAATACATATTTATATTTTCTATAAATGTCTGTGTGGTGAAAGTTAACTTTAACAACTTCAACAACTGTGCAGCAGAAGGCTTTACACCTTGTTGTGGTTAGTGGACTGCACTGTGTTAACCTGAGGCTAAATGTGACCTTGGGCACTTGCCCTTGGCAGGAGCACAGAGGTGTGTGAGTTATGACTGTTGGTTAGGCGAAACCAAATGGTCTGGGAAATAATGACGTTGACTGGCCAAATACTAGTGATAGTGCCTGAGGCGTCTACTTTAGTGGCCACTCCCACTGGGAGTTGTTAGGGTCAGAGTATTTTTTAGGTCTGAATTTTCTGTAAATAAATTTACAATTATTGCAGAGTTAAAAGATGCCGCAGTTAAATTCTGGAGTAATACTGAGACATGTATATAGTCTGTATGTGTACCCACAGCGTACATAATCACAGATTAATGACCTGTTAAAAGCCATTTTGTTTGTTGTGTTTTGTATAATGTCAAGCTTTGGAGAAGCTTGATTGAGATAAAGAGTGAGATATAGAAAATTAAACAGGATGCAGCAGCAGACTGTAAATGAATATGGGTTCATAAAGATCCCATTTGTATTTTATGTTTGACTTTGATGGCCCTCTGGCTTCTAAAATATGCACATCAAGCGGGGAACATCTGAATGGCACATAATGATGTTGAAATTTATGGCTCCATTGTTTAGACTGGAGAGGTCTTCTTTGGACAGCACAGCACACATCTCAGCTCAAAGCACACAATAGAACATATCAAGTCAGAAAAATCCCGACTATCCACTGCAGTTATTGTGTGGGAGTTCTGTACAGGTTCAAAACCAATCTGCAAATCTACTAACAATGGTTACACAGCAGAACCTATATCCAAGAACTCTGGCTTGAATATCGGCCTCACAATGCCTGAAACATTCAAATATATCATGATGCAAAGGCTTTCATTACAATTCAAAGAAAACCCAACAGCACAGCCAGCTTCTACAAGACTGATGGAAGGTTGTGGGTTATTTGCAGAGCTGCCACTCAGTGAGCTCACTTTCCAACATGCACAAGCTAATGTTGGAAACTAATGCGCTCCCTTAGAAGTCCTGGCATGACAGACGCCATGGAGAGGGAGTAAATGATCACAGCAGCAACTTGGTTTCTCTGAGTTCTCCTATATGCTTTACTGTGTTTACTCAAATGAAGCCCTGGATCCATCAAGCAATGATATAAGTACTTTATGCTCTTTAAAAATTAAGGACTCTCTCACACTTCCGTTAATGAAACGACTTCATACCACGTAGGATATTTCTTCCGACATTAAATTAAACATTTCATCTACTCTACTCTTTCTTCACTTCCTATTCATGCCAGCTCATTTAAATCCAAGCAGAGATTTTACACAAAAAGCATCAAACTTAATTTTGAGTGGCTTTTGCAGTATGACACCAGTTAGCCACCTCTGCTTTACTTATATAATGACGTTCCATAATACTTTCCAATCCTTAACCCTAGTTTTTACTAATCCAGTCACTTATTGCAACTTTTTCTATAGGTAGTTGTCGAAATGAGTGCCCATACCTATCACTACAATCAATCAATACAAAGTGATCATGGCATAAAATTAATTGCTCTTCACCAGGAGGGAGAGAGTCATTTTAGTAAGAAAATCCTAAACACTACGTTTTGTTTGGCGTATTGTCCCATTAGGTCGCTACATCAGCCTACTTTTTGAAGCTTTTCAACCTGTTCACCCTATTCAGTCCACAGAATGTAAATAAACCTACTTTGTAGTCGTGTAATGCTAATAAACTAATCACTAGCGTTTGGAAAAACAGTTAATTTAACAGTAGGCAAACTAAACATTACGAATGTTGAATGAATAAATTTCACATACCCACAGCGGAACTGAATCCTGTAGTAGCTTATTAGTCTTACAGTTCTGACCAATCAGAAACTGCACCAATTTTAGGCTGAACCTCGTTACCCATCCCTAATGCTTACCCTAAGCCAACCTGAGTAAGCCTCCCTCCCTAACAACAGTTTCCTTCATCTTGATTAGATGCAATTACTTAATTATAAATAATGTAATTATATTGAACTAAAAATAACAGAAGCCTTCTCATGAAACAGCTGAACCCTGTCAGAAGTTGATTGCAATACGTGGAAATAAAAAAACATCCTCCTGTAAATAAAAGTTCACAGCTAAGACAGATTATATTTAGCACTTGGAAACAAATGCTGTGTTTACTGTTGGCCATGTTCATAACAGGCCACCCACAACTGCCCGGAGTCGAGGCAGATTGTGCTAGTTTGTTTTTTGTGCCTGCATGTTGTGGTGACCCACTGTGGTCAGCGAGGTGGCCGACCTGCATTGATGTGCTCCAGACCAGACACAGCTGTGTAAATATTGAGCCAGACCAAGCTGAGGCATGGCCATCAGCCATCAGTGTTGCTGCATGCTCTGGCATCAGGTTGTTTGACCAGCGGCTCTATTTTCTAACCTCATGCCTCCAAAATTCTCTGTCTTTTATTCTCCAGCCACAGCGGTACATAGCATCTTGGGCATTATGTTGTTGTGGTGGCATATGTCTGACTGTTGACACATTCATGGAAACACAGTCACTCAAGAACTTAATTTTCACACCGTGGGGTTCCTCTACAAAGCAGACATTTTGATTGTGAAGCACCTTTCTGCATACATTTGCATATTAATTGCTTAAAATACGGATTGTCTTTAAAACACTATGTAACTATGCTTTACAATACAGAGATCATATTAATACCACTTGGGTTATGCAAAAACAGGGAGGTTGACACAGAAAATGTTCCAATTCATGCATTAATTAGCTTAATTAATGACCTCATTATCGGGACTGGTTAGGTTTAATATATCTTGGTGATTATGGAAGAACAGGAAGCAGCCTTTTTACGGTTGTTTTAGGCTGGGATCTAATTTAAGTCAAAGTATTTACAGACTAGACTTTCATGAATAATTACAAGTTTTTACAACAGACAATTAGGCGACGGCGTGGCATCTCATACAGCAAAGTAACTGTTTTGGAGCAGAACAGGGGAAATGCATTTATCTCCATCACATCCTTTTGGAAAAGGTTTAATTTCCAGCCTGTGACTTGACCAGTTGGCTTGGTGCATCCTGTTACGACCAACCAGGGAGCATCCATTAATGGTCTCTGGTTGTCTGCAGACGCATGATAAAATACCATTATCAGCTCTGCAAAGCAATTTGGATTGTGCAAGAAGGAACGGCACTGGCTTTTATAGATGTGTGTTACATAAAGCAGAGAGTGACAGGAAAACAACACATAGAAGCCTATTTTACTCCCTAGTCTGTCAACGATGTGTCATGCTCTATCCTCTGCACTGTTGTCATGGCAAATGAAGACTCAACATCTGAAGTGATGGTGTGCCTGGAATGGCAGGCTATTGGCACTGAGTCAGACTGTTCTGTAAAACTCTCTTGTTATCCCTGTTATTTGCGAGGTCTAGGACCAAATTACAATATGATAGTTCAGCAGAAGAACAGACATCAAATAATAAATGTACTCTATTCAACAGGCAGAGAAAATATGTGTATGAGAAAATATGGGAAAACATGTATTTATGGAAAGGAAAAAAACAATGGTTGACATACTTCTTTAACCAAATTGTTTTAACCAGACAGTTTTAATGACTTCTTTTTTGCAACAGTGTATTTCTGCATTAAATACTATGATAAAATGGTGTAACATAGTAACATTTTTATTCAAAGTAGGTTAAAAAAATTTTAGATCTGAACATTGAACACACTTCATATTCCTAAAAGAGATCATTTATAGCCTACTTTCCTGGGAACCAGTAAGTAAGACCATGTCTCTGTCAGATAAATATATTTCAATCATGTCTTGACATGAGCTGTAGGTAACTGATGGATAATTATTTCGGAAACATGAATTTCTATTCTCATAACTCCCTGGTACTGAGGGTCATGAAAGACCTGGCTCTGACTCTGAGCAGTACATATAGCTCTCTCTTTGAGAAAGACCTGTTCCTGATAGAATATTTATCACACAAGATTAATCTCTATGGCTTTGACAAAGCATGAGGTGTGCAGCTCCAGATTCTAAATGACCTCTGTAGAAACCCACAGCTGCGATGCATGCTCACATGTTAATTTGCAGTCGCCAACGGTCAAATGTCATATTTACAGCTAGATGTGCTATCAATGAAGGCCGTCCAAAAGATATGAATTAGCCAATACTGGAAAATGATGAAGTACGTGCTATCTGATAAACAAAGAACATACTACATAAATAACTAAAGAAAGAAATCTGCAAAGAAAACTCCCGCTTCGCTTGAAACAACGCTTCGGTGCTAGACCTTCCTCAGGCAAATGGCGTTACATATTGAGAAGCCATCTTTTGTAAGAGGTGATGTGACTGTCTACACTAATCACCTATTTCCTCATAAAATAAGGCAACCATTACAAACATTAATACATATTTCCATGTGGTTACTGTGTAGTGAATGTACATCAAAACAATACAGCAAAGTGCATATCTGCAGCATATCTTGCTGGTACCTTATACACCAATAGATAAATAGAGGAAAATATCATAATAAACACAACAAATGACCCAACAGTAAGTCCAAAAAGACAACAATACCATAATTCAATAATATAGATGTTAAATTACAATGAGATTTATCCAATTTCTAGAAAAAGACAAAGTCATCGGCATAAATGTTATTATATACGTGCAACACACATTGAGGTCTCAAACATAACTTGCATACATGTATAAATGGACACAATCAACAGGATTCAATACATAATGGTCCTGATGATATATGTGTGTCTTCATACGTATCCAGAACTGTCTTGGGCTGAACAGGAGCAGGTGAATCTTAAATAACAAAGCATACCCCAAGAATATTCACAATCACAAGAAAATTTTAAGCAGGAATTCATAATTAAGTTCCTCTGAAACTAGTGTTGGCAAAGTATAAATCCAGTAAGCCTCACGCTGTTTCAGTAATTTATCATGGTCACCGGCCCTGGGTGGTAGGGTGACCTGTTCTGTGCCACAGAAATGTGGTGAGACAATGTCATGGAGAGCATCACTGAAGTGTAAAGCTATGGGATAAGCCCGATCATTTCTGCGTATGGTACTTTTGTAAAGAAAGAAATCTAACGTTTGTCTATAACTCCCATTTATTGAGCAATTGTGACTGATATGTGTGTCAACACCCATCATGCCAGACCAGTTTTACCTGGTTTTCAGACCATAATCAATAAACAGGCAAAAACACCATCTGCACTTGCCATGAATGGCCCCATATTGTAATCTAAGTTGCATTGCTTCTTGAATGCCATAAAGGAAAATTATTGCAGGTTCTGCAAAATGCCATCTGTTTGATGCTTCTGTTTTGAAGCAACACTATAGTTTGCCTGTTGCCACCAGAGCTGCTCACTGAGCTGTAAATGAAAGCGATAACTCATTCAAGTTTATGTCCTACAAAATATGACAGCCTTACCAGATTGTAATCATATTACCTAAGTTAAAGGCAAAGCTACAGCATCTAAAAACTGACCATTATTTCTCTTTTGACATTCTGCAAATTGTAGGATGCACTACATTATCAGCTCACCTTACTTTATTGGGGTTAAACAAATTGATCATTAGCATATGCTGATTTTCCACATTGGCTAGGGTGGGGCAATTAAAGCCTGTAGATAAATGAAAACCCAATCTATATCACATTCCATCTGGGAAATAACAATCTTATTACAAAGTAACAACTCTAATAAAATGTTATGGAAGCCCTTACAATTTTCAAACGCTGCAGTAAAGTTTTTTTCTTTACCCAGGTTCAGGGACAACTACGTTTCCCCTGCTAAACATGTAAACAGTAAATCATTAAATCTCCTGTTTGTCTGTGGGTAGACATGATGTGATTGCAATGGAGTAATTTATTCTACAGATGTTTGCTGCAGAACACTGCCTACACGGGGGAGTCATGATTAATTTATATGTGTTTGGTTAAGAGCATGTATCCCGGCCCTATTAATATTGCTCTTTTGCAGAATAAGATCATATCTCTGAAAATTGAATATTCATCACCTTAATGAGTCAAGAGTCTAGCCTGCATCCCACAAAAGTTGGGAATTCATTCAGATATTAGCTACAGGTTGTAAATCTCTCTCTGCAGATTCCAGATTTTGGAAACGCTTAGTCAGCTTGTGAGGTGGAAAGGGCTTTATTTAAATAATCCTCCCGTGAATGGCTATATAAGCAGGGACTATTTACTGGATGGCTGATCAGGCGAACTGTGTGTGTAGGCCTGCCTCTGTTCAGTTGTCTGACTATTTAACTACTGTATATTTAAGCATAATTATCCACATTATTGGCTAAAGAGTCCACACTCGTTCACCTTCAAACAGTACAATGTTAAACTCACTGTAATGTTATCACATCTGAGCCCTGGCCTTTTCACCAGCTCTAAACCCTCTTTGTGCAAATCCCTCTGCCCATATCCCTTTGTTATAACAGGCACTAATGCGACAAACTGATTAAGCACTATTAACTTGCAAATTAGTTCTTTTGTTCTAACTTTATCCCTATCAGCTTTGTCTACTTTAAACACCCTTTGTCCAACCACACAAAAAAAGATTGTACTGTCAGTGATGTCGCTAAATTGTCCACTTCACACTTCAAGTATGTCTGTATGAATTGTACACAAAATCAATGAGAATAAAGTGCCACTTTTGGCATCTTTCTATACTAATACAGATTGGCTTTAAAAGTCTGCCCTGCATTACTACACAACAATAACATAACACTGACAATAATAAAAGCACACACAGCATTCACTGATCACGCATCTCTAGCAAGTGGATTTTCATACAACATGGAAACCAGTCACAAAAAAGATGATTCTCAAATTGTATAAAAACAGATGATGAGATGCATCTGGAGTAAATAGGCTAAAGCACGCGACAACACTGGTCTGATTCTGTTAAGAAGCTTGAGTCACAGAGAACGTCACTCAAAGGAGAATTCATTTGTAAACAATACAAGAAAAAGCAGAACTCAAACCCAAAATAACCCTGTAGACAAGGCAGAAAATAATACTTTGATTATCCACAGGAAATGCTGTTTGGATATGTATTAAAGTAAAAACATCCCAACATATTTGATGGAGGACCTGCTAACTACGGCAAGGAACAGCTTACTATTCTGATGTGTAGACGTATAGGAGGTTGTGATTAACTGTTTGTGTTAAATCTAATGACACATAACTGGGATCTGACAAATTAATGTTTGACACATTAAGAAACTCAATGTGTACTTTTGTCGCCATTCTGGAGCTTGTATCATGAAGTCTGCTTGAGCTACATGTTATAAATAGGTATACTGTCCATCAGTTTTTTTCCCATTGTGTATGTTACGCTGGAATCCAAAGAAAAATGACTTAAGACAAACATACAGTAGGGTGCCATATTAATATGATGAGGATTGGTGAGAGGTTACTTATTAATATTTGCATTATATTTCACTGTCTCCACTCTTCTCGCTCCCAAGCAAGGCCAGAATAAAGGGAATACAATTTAGCAGTTTATTATATATTCAGAGATGCGCAGTACCCAAAACAACAACCTAAACACTACGAAAACCAAAACAAAATGTAAAGAAAAGACTAAACTAGGCTTCTAATACCAAAAAAACAGGAGAAAATGGGTACAAACAAAAATGGGGTTTCTCACTCCTACTAAAACTGCTAATAGCCAGAATTACAAAGCTATGACAAAGAAAATCTGTATACACAAAACAAAGGGCTAAGGCCAACAAAACAAGGGTATCATACACAACTAACAGAATCACTAAATTAAGTTACTCACAAAGACTAATATGCTCAATACACAGGTTTCTATAATTACAGAGATTAAAATACAAAATATACAGGTTTACAAAGGCACGTGTTGGGAATGACAGAGTGAAGAGGGCAGAGTTTCTGTCAGATGGGGTTTAAAATGGCTGCTGTCATCCAGGCGACCAATCAGCTCTGCTTGACCAGTCTGGGTGGCCCACCTGTTCTCCATTTCCTGCTTACACACACACACACACAAACTCTAGGGAGGACAACAGCTAACAGGGTGAGAGATAAACAAATGAAAAAATATGACCCCAGGGTCATAACATTCACCCAGAGCTGTTGCAGCCCACGTATAAAGAACATTATTTACTGTGCAGTATAGAGTGATGCCCTCAAAGGTGTTTAGAACAGCATGTAAACGTTCAATTAACTGAGGAGGAAAAGGTGTCTGCACGGCCCTGATAATATCAAAACATTGCAGTGGCCAACACTCAGCTGATAACAGATTATATGGCAATGTTATAATCATTGCTATATGAGCAATATGGTTTTGAATCACTTATTAGCTCACAGCATGCGTTTCCAGGATATGAATAGTATCAAGTTCAATTCATTGTGCAACAGAGAATCTGTGTAGTCTGAAAGCCCTGTGAGCTCCAGATCATTCTGAACTTCAAAATTTATTTAGTCAAGTGTTCAAGCAGGAGTTTTCGCCTTCTGAGAGTGGCTTGTAACAAATCAGATGTTGTTGAAAAGCCTGGGAGAGAGGTGCAATACTCTTGTCCAACAAATACCTTAATAATTAAAGTAGAAGAAAGCCTTAGCCTACCTCTAAGTAAAGGCCGAAACACGGTAGCTGTCACTTGCAATCATCTAAGTGGATGCAAATGTCACAACGGGGCTTGTAGTGGGGAGGGAAACGGGCTTGTTTGTCTTAATCTAAGCCAATCTAGTTGAGGAAATGTCTTGGACACCGGCTCTTACCTGAGGTGCCCTTCATTTCAGTATGACTTCTATCTGCTTAGCAAGAGTGGCTGCTCGCTAAGTGCAATCCGTGCAGCTGTCTCTGGTTTGTTTGTTTGTGAGGGGTAAGACGTGGCATGAAAACAGCCACATCAGACAATAAAGACCTATTTTCGCATGTTTCCTCAGATAACAGCACAGCTTCTCCGCACAGGCTGCTCCACATCATTGGCAAGGCTTGACATAATTCAGATAAGAATGTTCTGCCCAAGAGGCAAATGTTTTGAAATCACAGCTCTTCTTCTTTTTTATGAGGAGGCATTCCTCATGAACAGCGATACCATAGGTTGACAGTTTAATGTAACCCCAGAACGGGACTCTCAGCTAATATTCAATTTCTCTTGAAAATATAGATAGCATGACAAAAGACATTTTAAAAGACATTATATTGACATTGTGCTTGTGCTGCATGCTGTAGACTTTTATGACAAGTGGATGTTACGACAGGAAAAATTGATTTAACGCTGGTTTTCAATATGTTATGACATGTAACTGTTCATCTGGAGGTCAAAGGTCAGTTTTTTAATTCAGCTCTTAAGACCCCCCACATTAGGCTGTACAGTGCAAGACAGTAGTAGAATGAAAGCTCAACCCAACCTGAGGCGACCAAAACACTTCTTGCAACATTGATCATAATGAGTATGGTGTGGCTGCTGCCAGTATTGACAGATGATTTTTACGAGAATGGTCACAGAATGGCTGCAGGCTAGTGCGGTTTCAGTGAGACCTGGTTGCACCCGTGCAGGCGTGACTCATTCATTGCTTCAGGCGGTAGATCTGCCATATGAGTTGAGCAGTGGCATGACAAGGAAGGCACGAGGAGAAGCTGTACTCAGCCTGTGCCTTAACAATCAGCAGTGTCAGGCAGAGAATGTTCCTGAGAGCAAAAGACTCTTTGCCGGAGTGGAAATAACATTTCTGACTAGAATTTAAGCATATATTTCCAGTTACAATGTGTCTATTCAGTATGCATCACAACAGTATGGTAAGCAGCACATCCTTTGGTGGCTTAGCAGACACCGCCACAGTATTAACTCTCAAGAACTTACTGCATGCCAGAAAACATTAATTTACCATGGGTTACAGATGAATAGAGGTAATTACCTTTTTTCCGAGAAACATTTCAAAAGCACCAGCACCTCAGATTTTCTAGGGCCCAGTCTGACTGGAGCTGAAAGCAGCTTTAAAAACTAATGAATGTTAAAAGGAAGTGGCTCATTTTTAGATTGTACAATGACGTACATTACCAATCTGCTGAACTGGCACGCAATTGTTATCACTCATCAAAACAGGGAGCACAAAAGTGTCATAACATTGTTCATGTACATTTTGAAGCAACCCCAATGCCATTTGAAAGTACTTAAAAGTATTTTTATTTTAAACAAAAAAAATGCTTATTAGTCTTGATATTTGGTCGTGTGGAACATCAGAGTTTACAGCCACACTATTTATGCTCATTGTAAATATAGATAAAGTACGGTATTGGCCAAATTAAAATTTTAACTTGAATATAGTTGGCTTAGCCCGGTTAGCCACATTAGCGAAGATCATATAGTTTCACTGCGTCTGAAAGGCAAGATTAGTAGTTGGGAGAGGAAAATTGTATGGCGACATTGTTCAGCTTGAGTTTGAACTAATCCATGCTCGTTACATGATAACGTTACACTGACATGATACATAAGATGTAGCTCGCCTGCTGCTTTTCAGTAACTGACGTTACTATTTGAGTATATTTCACCAGAGCCGTGTATTTGAGTATCGGTAAAACCTAATCAGTAGACCTAAATTGAACGTTACAAAACAAACAGTGGTAGATACATGCTAAAGTATCTGGCTGCTCTTGCCTTGCATCAGGCAAGTATAAACAAATCGTCCTCTGGCTTTGTACCGTTACATCATTTCTTGCAGGCTAAATCAACACTTGGACATAATACCGATGGTACAGAGGATAGTAAAATGAATCGCGTTAGCCAGAATGTTACATGTTATATATATTGCATCTGAGTGTTAGCCGGCGGGGTAACGTGACTCCCTCCGTGTCTCAAGCCTGTCTGATGTTGCCTTTTTTTACCCGACATCATCGGAATCTCATTTGGTCTGATGGGCTTCAGCACATAAACCTTTATTGTTGTTTTGTGTCCTTACGTGGAGTTTATGATGGAGTCTGTGTTGTGCCGGGAGTCAGTTGTGTTGTGTGGTGTTAGTGAACTGAATGTCGTTAGCTGCGGTGTTGTCACTGTAGTCGGTGAGAGGCTTGGGAGCACACACAGGGCTACATCCCGACCCGGTTCCTTCACATTGAAAGCAGAATAATGGCTGTTCCAAGCAGCAGAGAAAAAAGACATGTGTTTCATTTCTAAGTGTGGTTACAGCGCTTAATTAATAAGTGATTTCATTTAAAAACTACATATAGCACCATTAACTGTTAAAGTAAGAATTACGGCCAATCAGACCCTGTTTAATTTTTACATTTGTACATTTGTTTTCCCTGCTGTACAACAAACATACCAAACCATGAATTTTGTGTGCTGTTGCACCCCAACAAAAACATCAACCCCATAGTGTGCTGCAAGGAAGGTCAGGGGATCACCAGAGTCAGTAGGGTTCATCCTGTGGTGACCATGAATGTAGAAAATATCATGGTAATATCATGGATATATTAGTCTGGACTAAAATGGCGGATGGATTGGCAGACCAACCTTCATTGCTATCCCAAGAGCCAAGTGTGGTTAATAAATATACAAAGCTACAGAATCTACGTGTCTAAGTGTAAGTAAATGAAGTACTTCATGAGAGGGCAAATAGATTAAGGGTCAAATATTCCCTTTCTCACAATAAATTAAAACCTTTTTTCAATCTGCAATACATACAGGTCCACACCAGTAACTATTGATCCTTGGACCATGGCCGGACTAGCCAAATTTCATAAACATCTGTAAGTTATTGGGGTATCACACTAATTGTCAAAAGAAAAACAGGCCAACAGGTAAACAAACATAAAGGGACCACACACGTATTTTTAACAGACTAATTTAAAAGACTCACAAGATGTAGACAGATGTCTTTTACTTTCCCTGCATTCATAGCCTTTGTCAATGTTTATAGTTACATAGAAACATTGTTAGAGAAAATTGTATGCAAATCCACTAATCAGTGTTTACATGGGACAATCAAATTTGGTTCAACCCTGCTTCCCAGAAACAATAATAATCATCTGATAAAATGTCAGAGACTGAAAAGCTGGTAGTCTGACCAAGTTGCTAAAGGCCTGCATGCTTCCATTTTTGTAAACTGTGACACTATGAATAATGTACAGTATCTCTGCTCACCCCTTCAGCACCTCTTGAGTGTAGATAACCTGCCTGTACAGCAAGAAAACGTAATCTTGCATCAAGCTTAATGCTGAGAATAAAAATACGAATTTCAAAGTTTCCCGTCTCACTTTGCCTTTGAGTAAGAGCAAGTTAATAAATGAGACAAGGGGCAGGTTGTATTTATCATTTTCAAAGATAATGCTTGCTGAAGTCTACATACAGCATATGTTGCCAAAACATTATCTTCGGATAAATGCACCAATAAGGTCAGTACGCTGATCAGCTGAGAAAGATCATAGCCGGACAAAAGCAGCAACAAGGAATCTGCTGGAAGAACTGATCCCTGATCCCCAAGTGAAACAAACACATGAACTACAGTATACATTTAGATTTAGAGATAGTAAACATACACGAAAGTCAAAGTAAACTATACAGGAAAGCTTCACCAAGAGGATGTTGGGGTGGTGAATAACTGGCTGTAAATAGAGCTCTAACAAATGTGAACCCATCTCATTTAAATCTGACTGAACAAAATATACTACTGCTAATTTATTATTATTATTATTATTATTATTATTATTATTATTATTATTATTATTATTATTATTTATTTTTTGTAAAACTAAAAAGTATGGTAGATCTACAAATCCACACCAGTATTCCCTATACATGCATACTTATTCTTCACGAGTGAGAAGAGGTCAATTAGAATTTAATTTAATATGGTTAAGGTTTACTCAAGAATGTATTGTGTCCCTTTTACACAGAAAGGGCGACATGTATGTATGTTGTGTTGGTGGAAGTGGACATGGGGAAGCATGACATTGTATGAAATAAATGACAATAAATGGGATATAATATTATATACTCACTCGAGTCTGAGTCTCAAACTTGAGTCCTCATGTCTGATATACTGCGATTCAAAGCCATTTTACCTACAGTAGAGCACTACAGGAAATAAGGTGCAATGGTAGACAAGGTAACTTTTTAGCCAGCTAAGGAGGAAATTTTCACTGAAATGCTGCTGAGTATTGTTTTCCTCAGTTACAGGGTCAGAGCGATCTAAATGTGGTATCTTCATCATTAATGTATGAAAGCAGGTTCTACATAAACCAGCTCATTGCTTCACTTATTACCCTTCAATAGGGAGGTGCTCGGGGTCAGGGTGTTGGAAGTAGCGTTAGCTGCCACTGCTAGCATTACTCGCCTCAGGTTGACTGCTCCTACTGGTTACTTTACCATCAGTGCACACATAGGTAGCATTCTTAAAGTAGTAGCAAGGTGTGCGGTGCCATCAGCATCAGTCAAGAAATGGCTGTGCATATTGCAGAATGCAGAGCCGATGCAAGCGTGAGTCGGTGTTCTCCCTTAGATAATGCAAGCTCCTCTTAGCACAGGTCTCAGTCATCCAGCATGGTTCTCCTGGTTTAATTCAAACAAATTCAGCACTGGGAGTTTTGACGTTCTTCAGAAGTAATGAGAAATTTAAAATGTTGTTGATTAAAGTAACAAATAGATATCATGATTCCAGTTTGCATCGTTTGTATTCTTCTGTCTAATCTAAATGTAAAACAAGCAGTCAGCACACCCAAAATGTTTTGGCTGTGGACAGGGTTGCTATTTAATTGCAGCTTTAATATAATTAAATCAACACTCTTTCAGTTACTTTCCTTTCAGAGTTAGAGCTGGGTGATACATCATTACTCTCACAGAGGCCCATAAACATTCCTGTGAACTATCCTGCTGGATAAATGGCCTGACGTGCACCTTTTACAGCATTCCCAGTTTAGGAAGCCAGCACGCGTTTGCCAAGAGAAATGGAAATAACGCTGTTGTGAAAAGGGTTTACAGTTAATAAATGGCACCGTGTTTAATACATCTCTGTGATGATCTGTGCCTCTGTGCGGTGACCTACCTGCATGCTGTATATGTGCAAGTAAATCCTCTTAATGACGGCATATCAAGGCATGCTCATAAACATGGCATGAAGCGAAGGAGAAAATATGAGTGATGGATGTTGTTCAAGGACATATCCATGATCATCTAACCATAATGCCCCCAGTACTCCAAATAATCTCTTCTATTAGCGTGGTCATATGGCTGGAGCGTGTACAGTCATGGATCTTTAACTCAGCTATTGTAGGTTTAGCTTTTTCCCCCTCCTCCTATACTGTATGTGACCATTGCCTTGAGCTTAGCACTCCCTGCACTCTGTCTCTTGGTATCAGCAGTCAGCGGAAACAGCAAACAGAGGTTAAATAGGTCACCAATACAACCAGCAAGGCTACAGACTAAGGTCCTTTTTTTATGCAACACTGTTTTTCCAGACACCAAACAGATGTTTTATTTATAGGGAAAAGGGGAATTAATTGATCCAAGCCAACAGAAATTTCCCAAACGCTGGCCTGATAATAGGGCAGCCGTCATCATTAGGATTGATGGCACCAATTTATTATTAATGATTCGTAAAATGAGATCCAGTAGACCCCATTTTAAATACATTTTCCATTACGGAGGAGCTGACAAGCAACACTGCTGATTTCACCACAAAAGCCTTTCACTGTCTCTGTTCCACCCTCTGAAATACAGTATCCCGACTTCACCCAGTGCAATGTCTCACTTTGGTGATGCTTGGATTGTCCCAAATTGAAAGCATTTGTTTTAAAGCTGAGAGGTGAATTTCAAGCCCTGTCGCAGTGCCCGTGATATTGAGGTGTTTTATTTTGTTTTAAGCCACTGGATACAATGTCTTACAGTATATCCTAACAGATATTCTCTTTCCCTGAAATGTCCACCACTGGCTATACAGCCATCTGCTATAATATGAATTTCTGTCAATCAAAATGCCATCATTACAACTAATCATACAGTATGAATCCAAATGCTAAGATGCCCTGTCTGGTTGTCATTTACATAACTCATGATCCAGAATATTCCAATTTCTCCTTGGGAAAAAAAGTACTGATGAAATCACAGTGTAATAAAGTAGACTGTGTTGAGAGTTACTGTAACATGTGTCTGAAATGTTTGTCTGACAGTAATAGAAAAGGTCTCTCTTGCCAGCTGCGATATGAGTGGATACAAAATTGGGGTCAGACAAAATCACCTAAACTTGCTGAGACATTGCAGTTGATTTAAATACAGACAGCATTTAAACTGCCTGTGGGGCCACAATAAATTATTTCACAGACTCCCAAACTAGACATCTACCTTCTTACAGTAGATAAAGCTTCCTCCCTAAAAATACCATTAGCAACGCCTAGAGTGTGCTTAATAATTGATGACTAGAGCATCCATGATAATTAAGAGTTAAGTGAGTGCGTGTGTAGTGCGTGAGCACTTTAAAGCCCTGTGTTGTGATATCTTTATTTCTCTCTCCACAGTTGGAGTCCGTGTTTGTGTATGGTTGCACTCCCGTCGAATAGGTGGTGATTCCTGTAGAGCCGTGAAAACAGTGCTGTAACATCCTGGTGGTTTGCCACTCATCCTCCTTTACACTCATGCTGATGTAAGGGGAGTTCTAGGAAGCCATTACTCCAAATGACTCCAAATTTTTTCTGGCAATATTACTTAAAGCTGATATATATAACTTTTTGAATGTTGTCATTCTCTGCAGCAGCAAGTTTCACAGCAAAGACGATGGAATTCCTTTTATATGCAAATGACATCAAGAAAGCTATGTTAGTTATGCAAACGAGTTGAAACCATAACACAAACACACATGGGTGTTGTTGCAAGATGACAGTGGCTGATTAGCATTGGTGCATAGCTTTACATTTTGAGTTTGCATTTAAGCTAAACACCTCAGCATAATATGTCACCAAATGATAGTTGTGCTTATTCAGTAAATAACATTTTGCTTACACAAGAGGTGTGGAAAAACTCCCGTTGCTGCTTCCAGACATGAGTCTTTGACATCGACAAACAAAATGCGTCTCTTGTTTCACCAAAGACAAATCACCATTCTCTCAAGTCTAGCCATCTAATTAATGAACATGTCAGTCATGCTTTGCAAGCCATTGTTATACATGTCTTCTGAGTTAATGGCATGGCCATCAACACATCTAACACCTACGTGAATGTTAATTCAAAATAAAATTTATATAATCAGTGACCAGAACAATTTCTAAGGTGCTAGAGTTGCTGTGAGAGAGTATAACACAGTGGAAAAACATTTCATGATGTATATCATCACTGATATAATATTGTTTTAACAATTGGTCTTTTGTCACAGCAGGAAAAGCAAAATGTAAATGATAAAAAAAAAAAGTAATGATGGCTGAATTCCATTTAGCTACTTCTGCTTTTCCTACTATGACAAGTGAAATGTCTGCTCATAAAAAGGCATATTTATCTACAGTTACTGGTCGAAACATTATTGTGTTGTGGTTGGAATTTATGGAAAATGTGATAAACACATATTGGATTCTACCATAATATCCTGACGTCACTGTGTCATGCCATCACCTCTGCTCACAGTGTAGGAAGCTGGTTAACAGTTGCAAGCAGAGTAAGACAGACACTGGTAGGGCTGTGCGAAACATCTATCGTTTACAATTATGCTCTATCGTTTATATTGTTGTGTCGCAAATTCCACACTTTACTGGTGAGGAAA
Organism: Lepomis gibbosus; assembly: GCA_029875015.1. Taxonomy (NCBI): domain Eukaryota; kingdom Metazoa; phylum Chordata; class Actinopteri; order Centrarchiformes; family Centrarchidae; genus Lepomis; species Lepomis gibbosus. The sequence goes on from JAPMOB010196045.1 coordinate 17,146, forward strand.
CGGTGGTGAAGTTAGTTTGAAGTTAGAATTCGACATCTATCCAATATTATGTAGCTGCAGTGCCGGAGGCTGCAGTTTCAGGACCCCCGCAATCCTGGGACCGTAGTTCTTTTGCGACAGCACCGCCTAGTGGAGGGGTGGTGGTAATGCACAACAACACGAAGGAGGTTAACCCTGTCCACTAGTACGTCCATCGTGAGGATTACATGCACAGCTGTAGAGTTAACTGGTCGACATGCATATAATAAATAACTTCAGTTTAGGCATACACTCGGTGATGGTTGTGGTAAGGGTAATTGACTTCGGGGGGGGGCTGTCAAGAGTACCATAGCTAGCAGGCAGCTAAGTGTCGCTGTCTGGAGCTGCTGTGTTGCTCTGGGACCGTCTCCTCCTCTCATGTTAGCTTTGTAGCAGCAAGTAGCATCAGTTTGCTAATCAGGCTACCTAACTAACATTAGTTACATTATTTGCTGTGTTGTTGTTGACTCTATCATGGTATGTGTCATGGTGTTGGAATTCTCCAGAATCCCTTAAGTTACCTTGATAATTCAGAGAAACAGCCAGAGTTACAGTTGGAAATGCCATATTTCATTGAATTTACAAAAAATTTAGCCTTTGTTCTATATATCGGGATATGTATCGTTATTGAGATATCAAATGACATATAATGGGACACGATTTTTTTGTCGCTCTGCAGAGAAGGTGATTGGCTGCAATCTTTCATTACTTCAGGAACTGTATGCCTCCAGGACTCTGAAGCCAGCAAGAAAGATCGCGGCTGACCCCTCTCATCCCGGACACAAACTGTTTCAGACTCTCCCCTCTGGCAGGAGGCTGCTGTCCATCAGGACCAAAACCTCTCGCTACAAAAACAGCTTCTTCCCGTCTGCAGCTAGCCTCATCAACAAGGCCCAGGTCCCCCACTGACACTCCCCCCTTTCAAATAATGCAAATGTATCTGCACTGCTAAATTTTACTTCATTTCATTTCATACATAAACCTGGCACATTGCATATTTGCTGTCAATTGTTAATCGTTGTTGTTCCATATTTTTACATTGTCAATTATGTACACAACATTCTCATCTGTTGCAATATGTCTGCACAACACAAACCGGAGTAATGCACATGTAAATATCAGCAATATTGTTCTTTCTCTGCAAATAGTTGTATTATTTTTCTCTCTTCTTTTTTATTTTTATATAACTTGCATTTGTTTATTCCATATTTATATATTACATTTTTTATGTCAAATGTATGTTTGTCTACGTGTAGGACCTTATCCAAAGCAAATTCCTTATATGTGTAATACACTACCTGGCAATAAAGCTCCTTATGATACTGATTCTGATATCGCACAGCCTGGTATATGTGCCGTTACACTTTGTCACTTGTAAATCCTGTCTTTGCCCATTTTGTCTCAACTGAATCGGGGTGTCCTCATGTGAACACAGAGAAGCCATAACCCAACTCCATCTCCAGCTACGCAGAGATAAAAACAAACGCTGTGTGCAGCAAAAAGCACCCAACAGTGCAGATTATGTGGGCCAGACAGATCTGACATCCGACTGTATCGAAAACATGATGCATCAATAATTATCTGCTACACCACAAAGTAGGCAGCTATCAGCTCCTCTTTTGCAGTTTTTGATGAACATGCCTCTAGATCATAATGTTAATCGTCAACTGTTGTAATTATTTCGACACAAGTTTCAGTAAAAAATTTAGAAAACATAATTCTACATTTGTTAATGTTTTCAAAACACTCAAATGTGTAAGCACATGAAGCAGCAGATGAAAATACGTTCCTGCGCGCATGATTACATTTCAAATTCACAATAGGACAAGTAAGGTAGTTTAAAGCTGACAAAAACTATAGGTTGGAAAGTGACAAGTATCTCTATCTGGCCAAGGTTGTGATCACACCAACAAATAATACTGAATGACCAAATGCAGACATCTCATTCATTTCCAACTAAGAGCGCTCCGGCAAAAAAGTTGAATCTGGTTTAACTTTTGTTGTGATGCAATGCAATGTCATCTGTCAAACAGGAACATTATGTCTTGTGTCCATATAATGTTTTTCGATTTAACTGCCATCCACCATACCAGCGCCATACCAGAAATTTTCTGCCAGAGAACAGCCCTGTTGTTGTTTTTCTTCTTCTTTAGCCTTTCTGAGGCTATTGCGTGGTTAAATCAATGAATTTTGCGGGAGGGGGTTGTTTAGACCAAATCTACGCCCTGAACTGGCCGATGGTTGCAACAGAGGATAAAAATTTCAGAGTTATAAAATCCTCACAGATGGTATTATAGAACGCTGTGCAGTGTTGTGATGTCTGATAAGCCTTGGAGCTCATGAATCTAACAGACCAGCTTTCCTGTACTTTATTTCATCATCTCTCTGAAACTACACGCCCCCACCAACGAAGCCCCCTGTGTTTTTCTAACCCAGGGCTGTTTTTGGCCTAAACACACACTAAGTAATAACTGATTCATTGATTTCCCTATCAAACCTCATTCCTGCATCCTTTGCAGTCTGCTCATTGCACTATTGTCTCAATCTGTCTGTATTGTTTTGTTTATAATGTGTATATTTATGTGTTCTCTATACCGAAGCCTGCGTTTTTATTATTGTATTTTAAGTAAGCACATCGTGAGCAATGTACAATCCAAGTTCCTCGTATGTGTACACATCCCTAGCGAGAAAGCTGATTCTGATTCTGATTCTGATCACTTACAGGTATATTCTGATTGTTCTGTCCAATGTAACATTTTACTCACTGCACCTTTAACAGTAGCTATTTCCCCCGCCACACATACACACAGACAATGGATGCCTAAAATATAACACTTACTGTTTATTTTAACCTGCTTAGCATACCAGATGAATGGGGATTATCATATCAAAGCAATTAAGACCATAGTACACTGAAAGGAAGATCATTGAAAATCAAGTACCTTCCTCAATGACCCATAGACAAACAATGTCCATCAGGTTTGCGTTTAAACAAGTGCTTACAATTAATTTGCAAATGCTACTTGACCAGTCCCTCACACACAAAACAGAGGTTTCCCCTTGTGTATACGCTGCACACATACAGACTGACTAACAGGAAGGGGCAGAGGTGTATGCATGCACATATGCCCAAGTATTTACTTGCACAATGTGCATTCCCCCCTCATTTTCCCTGTAAAATGCAAGAGCTCTGAGAACAATTTTACATCTGTATAATAGCCACCTTCCATTATTCATTTTGTGATTCATTCTGTGTTAGTCTGCCTGAAAAATGAAATGCATGAATTCAAAACACACTCAGTACTGTACCATGTAATTAGAGCGTATTATGCACTTAACTGCAATTTGAATAATACAATGCAAATCACTTTCCGTTGAGACTTTTAAGGGAGGATACTTTACTTTTCACTTACACCCACCGAGACACGAGCTGGAAATCAAAGACTTTAGGGGTGGGGGTGGGGTTGTCTTCCACTGAAAACCCCATTTGGAGGGTCTGGCCCTATACTTTTGACTCAGCTGTTAGCCTGGTAGCACTTTGTACACACCACATGATGTGTCAAGCTAATCGCCACAGAACAGCTGCAAATGTTCTGCAATTGCGTAGCTGCTGAAAATATGTACCCTATGATGCTGACCTCAATCGGCTTTTAAGTCTTTTAAGCAAACCATCATCTCCCCAAAATGCTCATCTCCCCTAATAGTTATCTTAACCGCAGTTTATTTATAACAGTGACTTATATTAACTGTCGGAGGGTTGTGATAAAGCGCTTCCCTCAGTTTCAGTTCTCATGCAGCCATGGCAGAAGGCAGACAGTAATCGTCTTTCATAATTCAAGCCTCATAAGTCCTAAATTGAATCTCTAAGATGCATTTCTCTTAATGTAATCCAGATTTATTGAATTACATATCTGCTTTAGATTTATTATTTGCACTAAGCATATAAATCTATCATGAGTTTTTATTTTATGTAGTATCTCAAAGTGCAGAGGACTTTCAGTGGGCTGGCCAGTAAATTACAATGGCAAACTAACATGGGCTACATAAAATACTGTACTATTAAGTACTCAACAAGTAACAAGTTAAAGTAAATTATGTGCCAGGGTGTGCGTAGAACTGTTTCCTAATAAGAAGGCTGTTCATACTTCAGGGGGATGGAATATTGGCTGCACATAACTAAGACTGTGCAGCAGCCTTTTACTGAGGCATGGAAAAATTGATTGCAATATAAACACATTTTAATGAGTCTGATGAGCACTGAAATTCAAAGCTTATTTGATTGGTTATCACAACAAAATGTAGCTTTGGGAAAAGTGGAGCATGCAAGCCAATGCCAAGAATTCTGCATTAATCGGTGTATGAAATTTAATTATGCATTTCTGACCAGGTGGAGAACACGCTACTGTAGGACTGCCAATTTCTACAAACACACATGCTTACTTAGTAGTATTATTATAGTATCACTTCATACAGCAGCTATTCCGATCTACTTTCAAATCCTCCTGCACTACCAAGAACTTAACAAAAATGTTAACGCCTCATATTCACATCTATCTTGAGCATCTGTATGATCCACTTGGAAATGTTTGCACAATCAAGGTTTATGTCAAAGCATGAATTTGTCTCTCAGCTATTTCCACACTATATGTATCAAGTTGCAGGTTTTAGGGAATGGGTTGTGCCTGCCTAGAATTTATGATCACTGTAAGAGACACTGGCACGAGTGCAAAACTAAGACAGTGGGAGAGAGAGATATTTTTGTGGGGACTTTACTTTAATAAAAGGATTAAATTCAGCGCGAGCCAAAAATATTTCAGTCTTATGAACCACGGAGTGCTGTATTTATGCCAACCTATAATCAGAGACCTAAAGACCAGAGTCCCAGAGGGGAACTGGATGCTATAGTAATGGTGACATATTGGAAAGCATAGCACTTTCCCTCTTACAAGACAAACTGAACTGATATACAGTAGCATGATGGATCTTGTACTTCATGTTGCTTTAATAATAATAATATAATATAATAATAATAATAATAATAATCACACATTTTCTAATATGCCATTTATATATATATATGTTCAGATGAATCTGTAGTTGGTTTATTTCTTAAGAAAAGGTTTTACCATAACCAAAGCCAAAGCTAGAAACAGAAAAAGCCTGAACTAAGACAACACTTAGTTATAATGGGTTTCCTAGGAGAGGCACTGGAAGCTGGCATTAAATTGTTGGAATAGGGTCAAGAACACAAGTGGATGACTTCATCCTGCTAATTGCAACACTGATTGCATCTTCCGTCATCATATTATAGGATGACATTCTAGGTGGAGGTTCATGGACAAGCCAACAGCAAGAATTTGTTACATCCACATTAGTGGCTCTTGCAGTGACCATTTTTTCATTTTAAAACATTTAAAATTGTTTTTCACATTTGACTGGCGATGAAGACTTTTTGTAAATTATTATGAAATGTTTCACAATGTTACATGCTTTGTACTTGGACCCTTGGATTGGCTGCAATTTCTTTCTAACTCCCCAATTGCATTTTCTTTAATTCTTCTTTAATAGCCTTTTTATTTGTGCCGGACCAACTGTATCTGCGGAGCACCGCATTATTTAAATCTGCAAGGTCATCAACTGAGTATGTGTAGGGTGAAAGTATATTCACCACATGTGAAAATGTAGCTTTAGCTTTACAGTCAAGGTCATTTGATGTAAGGAAAAACATACACACACAACCTACAACACGTACAACCTGTTTCACTCTAATGACCACAGCTAACTATTAAAAGGGCAAGTGTCGGTGTTGGAGCAGGGGAAATTATAAGAAAGTCTCAATTCCGCCTTTTAATCGTGTCTATTGGCGTATAAAAAGCTATAATTTGGAGAGGATTCCGACAATCTGAATGAAGCAGTTAAAGAAAATCAATATTGAGTTTGAAATACAAATTAAGGCCATGCAGCGAGATAAAATCGATAGAAAAAAACTCTTACCAAGGTGATGTAATATTTAAAACTGCTACAGTTCAGGTTTCTGTCTTGCCTGTGTAAGACTGACTGAGTCAAACAAGGACACTAGGATTACTGCCATAGTGATTTATGTAAAGATGTTTGAGAGAGACAAATGCACTTCATTAGTTAAGGGACTCTTTTGGAGGGCAACAGCTAACTGTAATGGGAGAAACAATACTCACATACTGTATGTTGAGGTGTTGCAGAACCCAGCCAAGTACTGAACTATGACCAGTAGTTGACAAGACCAGCCCAATGATGGACTTTATTGTAGACCTGTTTATGGTGCTGTGTAAAGTCAGTCAGGCTTGGAAGGGGGCTAAAGTCATGTCTTTTTTTGTTATGTAGGAGTCATGGCAAGAACAGGCATCTGGCTTCGCCACCTTAAGCCTCTAGAGGCAAACATGCATTTGCCTGCATGGCTCTGCGGTGCTGCTCCACATGGCCTGGAGAAGCTTTATCACCCAGTTGCTGTTATACACCAGCCATTTTAAGGAATCAAATAATTCTTGCAACAAAGATTATGAATAAATAATATAGTTTTAAAAAGAATCCCATTACAATCAGCTCCACAACAACAATTTTTGAAAATCCTTCTTGATTCACTAGTGCTTGAACAATTGAGCGAGCTGCACTTTTTTGTGTCTTTTAATGACCTAGCTGTAGTTAGCTTGATGGTAACATGTGAATTTGAGTTGGAAGAAAAAACATGGACCTTTGGAGATAGGCCTTTATTCACGACGTACACATTGTAATAAGATAAGCACAGGTATTACTAATAACATTAACAATGGCTCTATTCCAGTAAGCATTGACAGTGCGACAAAGAGCCAGTGTGCACAATACCAGGACTCTGAAACAGAAGCAGCTAAATGAAATCCATTCATAAATATTTTATTATATTATGTACACCTCTGTTTTTTTACTGTGATGTAAAAATGTCCTCTGTGAACAGGCCTATTGTAGAGGAGAGTACATGAAGAACCAACATAATGTGTTTTACTACATTATCAGGGGTTTGGGTTATGAATAAGGCACAGGCTGTAGTTTAGGTAAAAGTTTGGGGAAACATCATCAACAATGTCAAGTTATGCCGTGAGTGGTAAATTGCAATGATTCATTTATGCTTCATCTGAGAGTTCTGGCTGGTATGGAAGCCTTGAAAACAAGTGACCTGGTTTCGTAGCCCACCTTTACGGTGTACATTATGTTCCTGTATGTCATTCTTCATGCATGAGCTGACCATGCGACACATTTAGTTTTCTATCTTAAATAAATTAGAGGCAAATGAAAAACACAGACACGTTCATGTGTATGCTTAATGTTATAAAGAAGACCTCTGAAACACAGGGGTGGGCCACTTGTTAGCTGATTATACTCTTTCAGACAAGTGATCATGGTCTGATTTCTGGTTGATACTTAAGTTGATGGGGAGGTGTTTAAAACACTGAGTTCTTTAATCATATCTCTCACATCTGCATTCTGCGTCTTGTGACCCATCTAAATCACATTTCAGTGCAAAGTGAGTGTTATTAGATATGTAATTTAAAATCCACATTACAGTTTACAGGACCTCAGTGTGCTCTGAAAACCTACTAAAAAACATCCTATCGGGTATAAAGTTTAATACATAATTAAACTTTGTGATGTCCCATCTCAGTTTATTCGCGTGGGAATGTATTTTCAGCAGGGGAGGAGGGAAGCCATGAATTTGTGCATGCAAGAGGTAGCTTACGTCCATGCATGTATTAATGTTTAGAATAAACAACTGACAGGTGTACATTTTCGATAGTTGAATTTGAAACTTGGAAATAATAATGTGGAAATAATATTACAGCAGGATAAACAGTATGATTGAGAATATTTAAACCTGCAACAAGTTCAGCTACTGCTGACTCGCTCGAAAAAATCTTAAACATACAGTATTAACGTGCATGGACAGATCACCACTTACTTTGGAGCGTTTTATTCAACAAGGTATTAATGATGCATGATGTTTCGGACACTGTTCATTCTGTCTGTCCTGTCTGCTCAGCAGCTGTCTGAGCTGTTGTTTTTTGTCTCCTTAACCTCCTTATCTCATTTTTGAAAATCAACTTTTTTCTCACTTTATCAAAGACAAAATACATCTGTAAAACATGATATTGGTTTCCTGCAATACCTACTGATCTGAAATCATGACTGCCACATATACCGATCAAAGCAAATATTTTAAATTAGGAAGTAAAATAAATATGTTATGAGTTATAATAAATGATCAGCTGTTTTATAATGGTGTATTAATTAAAATACAATTATTTTTAAAAGACATTTTAAAAGCTCCAAAAATTGGAAGATATTTACACTTGTGTACATAATCTTTTGCCAGCAAAACTGTTTTACAAGATGTTCAGTTTATCAGTATTTGTGGTCATGTTTATAGTCTCAAACAGAGCTCAACCATGCATGTCACATGCTATAGTAACAACAAATATTACTGGCACCAATACAGAAAACATTTAATATCAAGGAATTCATATCAACTACACTGCAAGAGGACCCTGAAGTACAAATGAAAACAATAGCTGATGTTATATTGATTTGATGTGTTTATCTGTCTAATTAAACACATAAGCTTTTACATTATTTTTTAAAAATAAAATGTGTGATCATTGTCATTTTCTTCAATTGTATAATTATTATAACTCTTAAAATACATTTCTTGTAAAAAGTGTTTGATTGAGCAAGCTGAAGGCACGCCACACATGCATGTACAGTATGTTCCTGTGATGAGGATGGTACCACCTCCGCCTCATTTTAAGCCAGGAAAAACCCAGTAAAGGTGGGTGCATTAGAAGCTGTGGCAATCATGGCAATCACATTCCCTTCTTTCATCCCCTTTAAATATAGCACTCGACGCAA
>JAPMOB010196060.1:0-20702 GCA_029875015.1 Lepomis gibbosus
TAACGCCCATTGAAGTATTGTGATTGAAGTACTGTCTGTGTCAGCACGTCATCAGTTATCCACTACGCTTTTAGGGTGAATCATAAGGCTGGAGTCTTGCTTTTTAGACACCTAGCTGCATAATGAACAGAATTGTTTACATTCATGCCTATGTACCTTTTGTGTAACTGAAGGACTCAACTAGAGATCTCAGACCATATCAAACACGCGGATTTGCATGATGTGAACAATAAACATGGCAACAATGGAGGAGGTTCCTTATTTTAGGGTCTTATGAGAAAAACACGGACGGAATAGCGTATTTTGATATAACTGCAATCAATTGTAAAATACAGAAGATTGTGGAATCCAATACCAAAATGTGAGTGCAACTCATAAAATCTGAGCTTTCCCCTAGCATTTTTTTCACAGCACTTAAGCCAAACAAACGTCTATATTTTAGTGTCACTTATGGGTGCTGCATCTGTCCTCTGCTCTCTGTGTTGGTGTTTTACTGAGGGCTTGGCCCAGCGGCTCCTCTTGACACACACAGACACACTGTGCTAGCAAAATCTTCAACAAATCCTCAAAAGTGCAACCACATCAGCATATACAAATGTGAGCTTGTTGAAGACTTTGGCTGTATGGGCGGAGTCAGATATTACATTACAAAAAATGAAGCTATGCCCTTGCAAGAGTAGCCTCTGTAATTATCAGTAATGGACAATGGTAATAACCTATTTAATAGAGGACAATTCACAATAGGCCTACATGTGTTGCAACAATGCATTCATTATGTTTTGATTACACACTCTTTCTGATGACAAAAAATACTTTTCTAGAAAAAATTAAAATGGTTTTCATAGGGCCCTATATATTTTCTTATTTCTGAAATCCCAGAAGCCACAGCAGGACCATCGTAGACGGTATGTAAGGCCCCTACATTAAACACATTGTGACCGTTGTGACAATGCTGACAAGTATGTTTCTCTCATTGTGCAAATGTGAGGTCCACTTAGCTTTGTTAAGAAGTCTTGTTACTCCTCTTTGGGCTGTAGATAAAACACATTTGTTTTGGGAAGCAATGATTGACATTTTCAACATTTTCTGACATTTTATAGACCAAACAACTAATGGAGAAAACAATCAACATTAATTGACAATGAAGACAATCATTAGTTTCAACCCTACAGCCTTTCTACTGAAGGTCAACTTGACGCGACCATATTTAGATGAGCTTGTATTACAAGCATACAAATTTGAGTAATTAATGACATGAGAGGGCAGTTTTATTATTCATTGTTAATGCATTACCATTATTCATTTTATTAAGTTTGATATGAAATAATGCAATCTCATCACAACTCATTATCTTTATAACAGGAACCAATCTAACTGTTTAACAGCAGGGTTGCGGGTGGGTGAAATAAAGAGAAGCATCTCCCCAATATTAAGAGTGACGCTGTGCGCATGACACTGGTAAATTCATGTTACTCTGAAACACACCTATGATTAATAAGAGATATACAAGGCATTTGCTGCTGTTTAACTAGCAAAAGTAAAGAAGGACAAGCCCTAAATACATTTGTTCATGCACTTGAATGAACTAGAATCTGCACTATAGTTTATTTAAATAGGGCGACTAATTTGCTTAATCAGTCTCTTTTCATCATGTGGAGGCAGCTCCCGAGGAACTTGATAGTGATGTGGCCAACCCTGTCACATCCCCATATTGCCCCTACTGTTCATGGGCCTTCCAAACAGCAGCAGGACACGTGAGGCAGTCATCATGCGCACGCAAACAAGTAGTTAAAATCAAGTATATCTCCAACCAAACAGATGAATTGGAGAGTAAGGAGGTAACAGAAGGCTTGGCAGAGTCTGCAGGATTTGGGACACAGAGAGGGCCTTTGGTGAGTGTCACCAGTTGGCAACCTCCATGTCAACATGGCTATAAATCTTTCAGATGACAACAGAGACAGAAATGAATCAGTGTGCAGCTTTGATCTGTGCTCTTAGGAGATAATCTTGAGCTTGAAGTGAACAAATCGATATGGTTCACCACCTCTTTTACACACAGGGCGGCTACAGTATCTCCTGCTGTTGAGTGACTGGTTGGGCCTTTGAACTATGATACACGAACATCATGCAACTACCACTTCCTGTTCAACACTTGAATCTATATCAATATCTATAAAACAGCTGAAACTAATTATTATTTATAATATGTTATCATTTGATTAATCTTCAATTAAATATTAAATTAATAAATCATAATTTCTCAGAGACCAGAGTGACATATTCAAATTACTTGATTTGTCCAACCAATGCTCCAAAACCCAAAAGTGTTCAGTTTTCTATGATTTGAAACACAGAAAAGCAGCAAATCCTCACATTTGGGAGGATGGAACTATTAAAGTTTTTGCTTGAAAAATGACTTAAATAATTATTCAAATATCCAAATAGTCACAGATTACTTTTCTGTCAATCAACTGAATAATCATTTCATCCTTAATTCATTCATGCTCGCAAATCACATTCATACATTCGCAACATACGCAATAATACATACACGATCTGAAAGTGGTACAAATGCAAGGAAAGATTATCTTTTGTAGTGACCAACATACTGTTATGTAGACTTACTGAAAATGTTTCAGCCAATAGCTCTATAATAAAAAATGTCTTCTGCTTGACAAACCAGTGAAAGCTTATATTTTACTTCAATAAGGTTTGTTTTGAACAAAAACACAACTTGACACTAAAAAAACATGTACTCACAGCCGAAGTTCTTCTCTTTGAGCCAGTGGTGGGAGGACGAGCGAGAATTTACATCAGCAGACTGTTGGCCTGAAAGACAAACAAATTTTCACAGATCACATATCACAGCAAAACACTGACAAGATTTTTTCCCAGCAGAAACTGTGATTAATCACTCAGCTAACAATATTACAATCTCTAGGGGCACCATACTTAATAAACAGTTGTAGGTAAAATGTAAAAATTAAAAACAAGCCCTGAGATCTGTAAAAAGCTGCTGCATTCCTCCTCTCCACATTTGGAATCCAGCACAATTGCTTTTGTTCTCTAATCACAGGCCTGTTTTTACAATCATCGTTCAGATCATCATCTACCACATACAGACACACATAAAATATTGACACAGACACAAAACCACACACACACACACACACACACACACACTGATAGGCGTATTCACAAGCAGCAGTTGACAAACACTGACAAACACTTGCCCAGTAAACTTGCCATTGCAGAAAACGGCATGAATTCAACAGCAACAGACAGAAAAGGCAGTAAAGTAGCAACATCACCAGTAAAGCCAACAAGCTGCCAGCAAGTGAGTCATCAGTCTGGTGGCCAGACCCCTTTTGACCAGAAGCTGGATGTATGTGCCCTGTTGTTTTAGCAGGGTCTGAGAATAAAAGGACAGTGGCCAGTTGAGTTCATTCCACATGACTGGGCAGACTACAAAAATGTTATGAGCTGGGCTTAAAAGGAAGTGCACTTCTAGAATTCAGGCGTATACTGTAACATGATACCATGTCAAACCAGTTAACCATCACTACTGTGCCATAATAGAGGAGCTTATGGATGATGCCAAGCCGATACACAGTGAGGAACACACAGGGGGAAAATGCTGAAATAATGCTCAGCATCCCAATAACAGGGATGAATCAATGTTGTGTTTTGGAATACTAATAAAGTTTATTTCAAAGAGATGGAGACATTCAATTAAATACCTTTAACGTCCACACACTCAAGTCTCAAGATTGTAAAGACCTTTCAGATCCCTGCACAAGAAATGGAGAGACAGAAGTCAGATTCTTCAATCATGTTATGAGTGTCTGCAATCACCTGTTGGCAACATAAGTTTGGAACCACAAATCCACCACAAAACAAAGCAATCAGCTGACATAATCGGCTGAACTTTTTTCCATTGGTTCCATTTACCTTGAAATCAGAGCTGGGAATGATGACCGTTCCAGTTTACATCCCGGAAAACCTCGCGAGGCCAGACATTGTTTACAACTACCCAAGTTAGCCATTGTTACTCCGGCTGATTATGATTATTACGCATTACATGGTATTTACACAAACTAAACACAGTATAGCAACATGTCTACAGACATCAGTCAGACAGCACTTTGTGTACGAAGATTATAGTATAAACTGCAGCTTTCACTATCTGTTGATACACGGGGCAGCCATGTTGGATCACAAAGTCGGTGGTAGTCTCCAGACAGAAATCCGATTGAAGGGGGCGTTCCAGTTTAAATTGTTGAACTTGGAAATTCCGACTTTCCAGTTTAACTGGAACGCAACAAAAGTAAAAAAAAATGTTTAAAGTTTACACACAGCAGATGCGCTTTAATGTTGACAAGCTGCATAGCTACAGTCTCTGTTCATTAGTCACTGTAACTTGTAGTGTATATTTACAGCTAAACTGAGGCTTATTATCGACACCGGTTTTGTGCAGATGGGATTAAATTTTGGATTTATTCATGCACATTAAAATATTTATTAAAAGCGTCTTTCTTTCACATTATTATTTACAGAATTTTATGTTTAAAATTATATCATATTAGGCCATATTAACTTATCTGGACAAAAACCGTAGTTCTGTGTAAAATAAGACATTGAACTGCGCCATATTGCCAAAATGGTATAGCCTATGCCTACTTTCTCAACGCTGCTGGGAAGACAGGCTCCGCCCATCGAAGCATCAATCTTCGACTATTCGGGATCAGCCCTACTTTGTTTATGTCATGTGTGTATGAAAAGAAGAGGAAAAAAACAGCCGATATATCGGGATTTTAAATTCCTCAATATAAAAATCTGTATAGGTCTTAAAAATCCCATATTGGTTGGGCTCTACAAACAATCCCTAAAATGGAGATGATGAATACAAAACTATTACAATCATTTCCCCTATCCCCATTACACAGATTTATTATTGACACAAGTCAGACACATTAAGTTAAGTCCCAACAGAAATATCCATGGTGAAATAAAGAGCCTAGTGCTGTTTATCCTCTGAAACTCTTGGTTACCCTTTAGTTAACTCAGACTTCACTGCTAAATGGACAGTGATTGATTGTGCAATGGCATATAAAAACACTTCAGTCCCTCCATTACTGTGGTATTGTGGGTTTATCCAGGTTTTCCCATCACACCAACGGCTGATGCACAAATATTCCCCATTTCACCATTCATGTCTTAATAGTCCCAAACTCAGACACATTTCAAACACATCCGCTTCTCTAAATTTAACTTACTTCTCTTTCTCTGTATTGAGAAAAAGCACTTAGTGCGAATGGCCTCATCATCATACTGCATGGAAAGTGCTCCAAACGTGTGTAGGCTGCATCCAGAGCCGCACATCACTCGTTAGGACATGTGTTTCAAACTAGTAAATACAAAACTGAGCAAATCGACTGAGATGCACAGTGCAGCGCTGAGAGAGCTGAAGAGCACAGCCTACATAGCCTATAGACAAGAAGCCTACGTGATATGGCTGAATCAAAAGCCCCTTCAGTGCAACTCTACATATTTGACTGGTGATCTTGTTTCCTCGAAAATAGCTTTTGTACAGCTCCAATGACGGAAACCTACCAAGTGAGAACACACTTTTTTTTTTACAAACCTCCTGACGAACGAAATCGGTTACCCTTTTGCATAATTAACTTTAGGTTGATGTTGTGCAAATACGGCAAAAAACTTTAATGTCGCGCAGTTTATAGGATGTATGTTAACCCCATTAGCCTATTAGACTACATGTCGGTAAAAGCTATAGAAAGATTAAAACACAGCCTACTCAAATTGTTTGCTGGGTTCGGAGGAACATTTAATTGTAAACCTCTCATGACGGTTAAGTACAGCCTGTAGTCTTACCGGTGGCGTGTCCGCTGTCCCACGCGCTGCTGTAGATGTGGTACACGGTACGGTCTCGTCTTCCTCTACCGCGCTTCGGAAGCACGCGCCCCTTTTTATTAGGTTCCATTTGTGCCATTCGCGCTCGTTCCCCTTCCCGACCTCTAGAGCGCATCGATTGGCTTTGCGACTAACGACGCAAATCCTATAGTTAACCAATGGCTGTCAGTGCGCACGCCCAGTCTACATTCCCTACACCCATTTGATTTACAGCCAGAGGAAACTATGGATGTGTCTGTTTTCACCACTTTAATTAGGCTACACCCCCTGTCCCCTCGGGTCTTTCATTGACTCCCTGATGTGTTTCAGCTGATTGTCTGTGTATACTACTGTACTGAAAGTTGTCCACATTGTCTGTCTGCTTATTTAGTGAGGAAAAGTTCTACTGAAGTTTTATACTGGGTTGTAGGGAGCTCATGTAGCTCATTAGAAAGAGCAATGGTCACTGCTGTAGTAGGCTATTCCCATGACACGTGTTAATAAAATGCTATTATAACCAAGACAACAAAGAAAAGCATCATAATAGGCTATGCAAAATAAGTTGAAATGTATATTAGAGCTGAAACATCTGTCTGTTGTGCTTCATTATAAGTGGCGTTGCATTGTTGACTTGATTAAGTTACATTGTGTAGTGTTGCCTTGTGTGGCCATGCCAACTCGCATTGTGTTGTGCTTGAAGTGCATTGCCTTGTGTTGTTGCATTGCATTACATTAGCTTACTTTGCCTTGCACTGGATTGCACAGAACTGTGATGTGTGTATAGTGTTGGACTGTTGAATAATGCAACAGTGCAACAGGGCATAGGATTGTGATGTGTGTACAGTGTTGCACTATTGCATTATTCAGTTCTGTGCTATTCTGTGTTGTGTTTCATTGGGCTGTATGGCACACAGAGGATGCTACATTACAGTATCACACAGTAACAACATATTATGCTGCGTTGCATTGTGTTATGTTGCTCTAAACTGTGTTGCACTGTGTTGTGTTCAAGGCCAGACCCAGATGTCTTTTAGAATAATTTGATGCCTTTGCTGTTGCCAGGCAACAGCTGTCCTGGAACAGAGATGAATGGGTGTCCCTGGGCTCATTCTTCATCTCCATCTTCACCTTAGTCTTATTTTTCTTCTCTATCTCACTCACAAAGACTATGTTGAGTATAGATGTAGTTTTACTTTATTTATAGCAGTTTCTCTCACTCAGCAGATACTTAAATCCCATTAAGGTGTCATGTTATTGGTTTTGGGACATAATATAACTTCTGATTCACATGGTCTTAATGTCAATGATGTAAGCTAAGGGGTAGTGGGTGTTTCCTACAACATCAATCAAACCTATGTCACTGACCCGGGGTTGACCAGTCAGCAGCTTTTATTTATGAAATATAGTTAACAGATGGCTCATCTTGATCCACAACCATCTTAAGGTCTCTGACTGGTTCTGATGGACTTCATCTTGCATAAAAAGGCCAAGGAGTGCAGGCTTGGCCTGGAAACCCCAGTGAGCAAAGGTGTCACCCATTCCTGTGGCACTGTTCCATGCACGCAGTTGGCCCTGTTGATGCCCCAACATCAGAATATCTGCAGCATGTCTGGAACTTTTTGTAGCTATTTTGATGGGAATTTTAACAACCTCCAGAGATCAATGTTTAGCTGAGTCTCCCTTTAATCTTTGATATGTCAACTCATTTCTTATTCTTGACACAACCAAGCATTTCATGCAGTATAGAATTGCACAAACACACATTTGCAAATCATCTTAAGTGCTTTCTACACAGAAGCACTGCTAACCTCCCTGTGGGATGTTAGTCCATACATGCTGTGCCCTCCCCTTTTGAAAAGCAATCACTGGAAGCACAGATGTTTTTTATGGAAATAATTAATTTGCAGAGTGTGGGTTCCTTTTGTTTGTGGTGGAAATGCACTTGGTTTAACATGCAAATTGGTGAGGCCGCTTCAGCGTATTTCTGACAAACGTGAACAGAGAATAAAATGAAATCACTCAAGTTGTAGGCAGCTGTGTGGCTGATTTCTATTACATCCGATTTATTTCTGAATAGATAATGTCTTTTTAGACATTATCTATTCTTTTGTTATGCAACTTGCTCAAAACTAGCAGTTTTGTTGATCTGTATTCAATATTGATGTTTCAGTGTTTGGAAAGAACGTAACAGAAAGGTGGGTGGAAAGATGTTTTAGTGAAAATTATAGTCAGCTAAGCAAAACATGGAGCGGTTTTACACTGTTTGTTGAATATTGCAAAGTATCTAAAATATTCATGAGCTGTTCACACCTGAATTCCTGTCTGTCTTGCCTAGGGTTTGCTTGCAAAGTCTGGCCAGACGGAAATGTATCTACCTCCAAAAGACAGTCACCCACATACCACCTCTCCTTTCCCATGTCATGGGAGACCATTAGAGAGGTTTGCTACAGTCACTATTGCTGCTGTACTGTATAAATAGTCCAGGTATCTGTTAGACTGCATCATCCACCCCAACTTCTCAGAGACAAGTCAAATCAAGTTCTCTATCCACTTCACCGACCACTGTAACACTCACTTTTCTCATCACATCATCAACAGTAAGACAAAGCCAATGTTTGTATATACAGAGAGTTTTAATCAATGTTAGAAAACAAAATGCAGTCAGGAGCTTAAAAAAAACTTTTGAGAGCTCTTCAGCACTCATTAGTGTTTTCAAAGTGGGGGAATGGGAGTCACAATAGAAAGAACAAACTTACTTTATTGAACATGTCAGTTATGAGACACAGAATTATATATTTCCCTATTAAGCAGTAAAGGAATTAGGAAATGAGAATTCTCTGTGATAGTCTCTATGAAGAGGGCTGATCATACAAACTACAGAACATCATTAATAGTCAGTTATAAGGATGAGAACATGAGGATGCAATATTGATCATTTACAATTACATATTTCAATGGCACCTGATGGCCCCTAAAAAACAGACTCAAAACTGGATCTCTGCGATTTCTCAGTTAATCAAAACATAAGCTATGAATGATGATGGGCACTTACGAATGAGTTTGCAGGTGAAACTGTCTCTTTTAGGACAAAAACACTACAAAAAATACATGTTCTGTATACACCAATCAACATGTAAAAATATGAATCACAAATAAATATTATCAGCTCTTGTCAACAGTATGAATTTTTTTTTGTCATCTGCAGGAATATAAAATGGATGGGTACTTTCTCTTCCCTGTGCACACAATAATTGAACATAAACGCTTTGATGTATGACATTCGCTACAATGCTTTCTCAGCTTGCTTTTGAGGATCATATTGCTGCATAGCATAGATCAAAATCACAGTTCACTGGTGAATATGCTCCATTTTTGCACTCTAAAATGATCTTTGGTGAGAATGTAAACAATTGCACCAAAACAAAAAGTAAGGCTTTAAAGTTTCATAGCAAAATGAAAAACAAACACACACATCCTCTCCGTACAAATATCTAGTATGTAATATCTTTGCCGCATTAGGAGTCCTACAACTAGTTGTCAGATAGCATGGATTAAGATAACTCTCCCTGCCTTAAACTTTTAAACACCAAACAGTGCTCATAATAAACAAGGCATAATTCAGTATAGCCCCTTACCCCTTGAACAATGTATACTGTACAATAATTCCTCTTTAGGATCCCTTTGTGAAATTGATTAAATGAAGCATAATGACATAGCAGGCAGCTGCAATGAGCAAGGTGATTTGGGGGTTGAATCAAAAGCTAGACAAGATAAAATAAGAGGGCTAAGGTGGATAGTGATGGGTTTACAACATAAGAAGGGTATAGGCATCAGTGTCTCTCTGGTCCCAGACATAAGGCACATTAATAGGGTACAGTGTTATCTCCAACCCTAATACCCCATAATATTAAAAAAACGGCCTGAAAATATGACCAGTAAATTTGACAGTTTGCCTATATTGTACATGACCATCATGTGTGCAGGACACATGTGCCCCTCAGTCTGCAGTCTATCCATTTTACTATCCACCTACCCTCCCATCCATCTGTCTGTCCGTCTTCTGTCTGTCCACTGTCTGAAGGCACTCTACCACTGCTCCCAGCTGAAGTCGTCCCCACCTCCAAACACGGCAAAAAAGCCAAGGATGGTGAGGAAGATGACAGCATTTCCTGTCATCACCAGACCGCAGGCCGGCCACTGGATCTATAGAGGGAAAAAATTCATACTGAGTCTTTCGACCAAAAACGAGCCCATAGTGTTCTTGGTTTTTACAACGCACTGCTGGACAGTGTACGTCTCTCAAGATACTGTGCAAGAAAAATATACTAATAATTGATACAGTGCACACAGCAGAGATGTATCTACACATACACATATGAGTCACTGACGGTGGCTGTGTTTAACTCATGGAACACATGGAAATCAGCTTCCAAAAGTTTTCAGCATGGTTAGAGAGAACTCACTGTGCCTACGCGGGCTAGCACAATGGGAAGCCCAAACGCTGACACCACAATGCCAGTTGTTAAGAAGTAGGCCAGCTCTCTGCATGCATTGCTGGAAGAGTCGTCGTCACTGAGGCGTTTGGATATGAAGGTCGGGATGGGGCTTAATAGGTAGAAAATCACGACAAACAGCGGCCAGTATACCCTACAAAAACATATGTGGAACAGTTAAAAGGAGGGTCCACATTTTATGACATATGACAGCATGGGTTTTCAGCTTGTCAGATGAAAATAAACTAAAAACATTCAACAAAGTCAATAAAAAAAAACTCTTATAGGATGTGCCTGTGTTATTAAAGGCTCTGTACTTAAGCAGGGTATGCAGATGTTGATAACAACAGCCATCACTTATAAGCTACATACACTAACCAGTATTATGAGATACTTCCTTCTGACAAAGAGTATAAATAACTGAGGAAGGCATTTACAAATTACCAAGGTGTGACACATGTTTTCAAGTGGTTTTAATGCAGTCCCTCATAACTTTCTGAAAGCTCCACCTCTTTTCTTACGTCTGCACCGACTCTTGTCTTGTATTATTATTGACTGAAAAAACACCTTTTTTGTTTTTTTGTCATAAATGTACAAATTTCTTGAAATATTGCCCTGGTTCCATTTTTTTTAAATCTACAATGGCCCTAATACGCCGCAGAAATATTATGAAAACAAAAATATTTAGCCATACACAAAAAAATTAAACATTTTAAAGGGCCAATCCACAGATTTACAAATGAAGCTCAGTGTACCTTTATACATTATACAACATTTACTGTGGCTGTGGAGGATATTTCATTAAATCTGAAAATTACCCTGGTGACATCAAGCCTGCACTACAAACTGGGAGCACAGGGTTTGAAAAAATGGCTTCTAAAATAATAAGTAAAGCACTCTGGTGGTGTTTTGTGTTGGTATTGTAGTTGTCTGTTGGTATGTATGTCAATAACATAAACACTTAACGTCAGGTTGTAAGTTAACCTACCCGAAACTTTCCAGTGCACAGCCCAGCAAAAGAAATGTAAGTCCAATGGCACCACTGAAGGACAAACCCACCAGTGCTGGAAGTAGAGAAACATTAGATTTCACTGGCAGATGCTTTTGTGCAAAGTTATGAGGCCAAACAGAAATTACGCTCGACTTCTAACACTTGTTTGTATGCCAAGCTTACATTTAAATTGACTTACTGTGAAAACTAGCAATAATTTTAAAACTAAAAACAGGTTAATAAGGTAATAATAGAACCACATAGCTTGTAACAAATGTCAACATCCTTGGACAGTGTTGCGTTGACAAGTTAGCTTTCGAAATGATTCAGCAAAGGTACTCATGAATGTTGAAAAAAAGGCTAACAAAAGTTTTCGTAGCATTAACGCTAGAGAGGAACGTCTGCTAAACTTAATAAACACAACTCTCAACTGACTCATTAACAAATAATATAAAATACCTTTAATGCCGGCCATTACGATAATTTCGTTTAACTTTATGTTTGGCGTTTGTTGTGTTCTTTGTGCACTGTTTATGTGCTCAGGCTTTCTTGGTAGACGAACTTCCTGCTTCCTCCATCTGGGTTTCCTTGTCATCAGGTGACTTTCTTAAAGCTACAGTAGTGCAGCAGTCTGCCTGCGAAAACATAAGTACCGAACGTGCAGACTTCATCATCATCATCATTAGCCGCATGAGGGCGGATTGATCACATGTTCTTGTCAGTCAAACACAGTTTGCTCCCTGTTGCAGTCCCGCGTGACTAGGAGCACGCACGGGGAGCACGAGATCATGTGGTGCAGTTCCTGGGGTATTCATTAATACACACGTGTTATTGGTTGTGTACATTGTTTTTAGTGTTTTGTAAGTCTTTCCATTGTATGCCACTTTACACATCTACTTCCCTATGTTTTAGTTAGGCATCTATATTTACAAAGTTACTTTTATCTGACAGTTGTTATTAATTACTTTGCTGATACACAAGATCTAAATAATGTCACATGTTAAACTACACCCAACGGTAGGCCTAGATCAGAAGAGTTGAAATAGGCTCCAGCTCGATGAAAATTCTGTTTTGGCGCTAACTCATAATGCTTCGGGGATAGTACTAATGGAATAATAGCCCAATAAAATGCGTTAATCATATAATACATTTTTACACTCAATTCCCTGCGTAATGAGAACTATTACTTTTGATACTCTTAAATGCATTTTGCTGATATTAATTTTGCTTGACTAAGATTTTGAAAGACTTAAGTGAAGGATCTGAATATCTTCTACAAATGTTTGCTGTACAGTATTCATGATAGTATACACTGCATTGTAATTTAACATTCCCCTTTTATAGCATTAAGAATAAAGACTCATCTTGACTCCAGATATTTTTTAATATAAAAAACAAAACAATCTTGGCATTGTGACTGTTTGTCAGAACAAAAAATGGCATTTAGTAACAATGCTGCTGAAACAAACTGCCAGAAGATCTCCGATGTGCACCATGTTGTAACTGTTTTAAAAAAGCTAGATATTATATTCATTACTGTCATTCTTTTTAATTGAAACTGCACTCTGTTAGGTGTTGAGGTTAGGTTTCTCTTATGAAGATGATGTGCCAATAATTTTACAATTTAAGTAGGCCCTCTTTTTAACAGAGGACATTTTCACATGTCACAGTAGCAAAATGAAGGTTTGAATTGCATTTGTAGCTCCTTAAGTTAAAGTATTGGGCATACTTGCTTACTGTCACATTGGGACAGTTGAGTAGAATGGAGCTATCAGTAATGTAATTTATATCAGCTGTTCTTTTCCTATGACATGTCAAAATGACTGTGAAAAAGGCACATTAAGAATTTGCATTGTTTTGATTTGCTTTATCTACACAGTTCTGACATTAGCGAGTGTTATTTCCTCTTTCATTAACATACAATTCACTCTCTCAATGTTACATATCAGAAAAAAAAACTTGTCAGTGATTTTTTTCACGAAACCTTTATTGGAACTAAAACCCACAGTAAGTTGGCCTCAGATGAACCAGAGCTAAACTTGATGTGTCTCCCTCATTTTTGCCAGGCTTGAGTGTAACATGGAGGTGACACCAGAAGAAAGGTACAGTACATCAAAGGGCATGAGTGATCACAGAACTGGACCAGATGTTAGTGGACTGATGCTGCTGCCCAGGTGGGAATCATGAAGACACCAAAGCTGGATATGTCCCTTTTAAAATATTACCTATTACAGCTTAAATGTTTCCTGCAGTAAAGAAGATGTAGTAATAGTAAAAGTAATATGACTACAAACTATAATAACAGGGGTTGAAAGGTAATCTTGTTCACATCTATTACCACATTATTCTGATGTTGCTTTGCTATTGCTATTGTTTTTTTCAAAATAGTTCCTCCTGATATGAAATAAAGTGTTTGTGTTTGACACGCAAGCAAGCTGGCATGTTGTCATGCATCCTCCAGCACCGAGCACCAAAAACTGCAATTTCAGTTTGTTTCATTTCCCTGAATGAAGGAGTGAGGATGGTCCAAATAATAATTTGAGGCTTCATGGTAGGGAACACCCAGTTTTTTACTTTGAAATGAGCACTGGGTGCATGAGGAAATGTTATTCATGTGAGAAACTGTCTGTTACTTTCTATTTTCTTCAAAATCGACCACTCATCAGTCTTCAGTTCTAGTTTCCACAAAACCATCAACATGACTTCCTCATTGTGCGCAGCCACATTTCGTAAAATAATGTGAAAATAAACAGCGTTATAAACGAGTTTCACTCTGCTGTTTTAGAGCCACATTCCGCGTTTAATAAGACATTATGTCATAATTAGTTGTTTTGATCACTGATGACTTTGAAAGCCTGCTGCTTTTTGCCAGTGACTCACTGGTTTAAATTACAATTGGAGCAATTACAGATAACAAAAGTGAAATAAACATAGATTAGAAAACGCTGACACGACCAGAACACGTAGTCTGAATGCTGATGTTTGAGAAAGACACACGCCACACAAAAATCAAAAATAAAAAGCCATTTAATGTTATACATGGAGAATCGCTCAATATGTTTTAGCCAAAAATGCAAACTACTGCATGTTGTGCCGCTACGCATGGACATGAAGCTTAGTTTATACAAAAATCTGGACAGAAAAACAAAAATGCATCTTGCATAAGCAATGATGGAACAACATATGGTAGGAAAGTCATGTGATGACTGATGGGCCACTTCGACCTGTCCTGTGATGGAGCTGGGAAATCTTCAGAGCGATGGTTGCCAGGGGTGCCAGCATCACCTGTCCCAAACAAAGATGATATGGTTAGAGACTCAAGCACCTGGCTGCCATATGCCACAGATTCTTCATGAATATTTAACTGTAGGCAGGCATATAGTGTTTATGACATATCTTTTATTCCACAGAAATTTATTCCAGTGTTCAAATTAACATATTTTTCATGAAGATTTATGGTTGACACATCCTCTTCCTCTTAACCACACAGCAATATCAACACCTCATATTGTCCAAAAATTGTCGCATTTCGTGCAAATCACAATGATGTTCTGTTTTTACAGTATTGTGGACTCAAAAATTTGTGAAGTGTTGACAATTTTGCCCAAATTAGTCCTGAAATTTCCAGAATTCAACATTTTACCTGCGTGTCTTCAAAAATTCGCTCCTTCTCATAGCTGTCTATGTAGATTCGAACTGTTGCCCCATCACTACCTGTCCCACTGAGTCTGTAGATGATTCGAGAACCATCAGTGAAGATTATCCTCAGACCCTGCAGTGAAAACAGCCCAGTACAGACCGTGTGAAGCTTTTAGGATCTGCAGGCACAGGTGAGAAGCGCCAATGCTGAAAGAGTTTAAATACCTAGTGACCACTAGATACATCCAGCACCTGTACAAATAAAAGCCCTACAGGAACACAGCTCAGTGTGTGTCATGTACCTGGTTCCTGGAGATGGTGCTGTCCACTGGGTCTGTGTATTCAAAGTTGTCTGCTTTTTCCACTTGGTAGATTTTGTCTTCCACAGCAAATCTCTGCTTCACAAAGGACTTGTCGGCAATCATAATCTCCAAATCCTCCATCATGTCACAGGCTGCATCTATGTCTACATTCTCATAGTCATATCTGGACGAAACAACATTTATGCTAGTATTAACAGAAAAACTGATTTATTGTTGCATGTTCATAAAAAGGCATATTGTTTTAATGAAGGTGAGAACAGCAGTAGTAATACCTACCAAATGTACATTTCTCTGCAAATGCAGTCTTATTAATATTATTTGTAACTGCTGTGAAGCAGCAGAGGGAATACTCCTATGACAACAAAATGGTTGTAATTTTTTAGTACAATGGACAGATGGCCTAAGCCTAAAGTGCAATGGCCCATATGTTCCACTAGATGTCAGTCATATCATATCTTCTTAACATGTCTCTGTAGCTTCAGTCCACCCATATCAGTTCCATCTCTATCTAGAAATAATTCAACCACTGATTCTTTCTTGTTCTTTTCAAACTTTTGCTGTTTTGGTGTTTTTTTTATGAATGATGGAGTACAACCCTGAATACAGACAACCAAACACACGCCATATGTGAGTTCACACATCACCTGGTGAAGTAGTTTCTCCCGTACTTTAGCCAATGGTACTTAAGAATATCCTCCACACTCTGCCTTCTAGTGGCCAGGATGGACAGCCATGCCAGCACAGCCCAAAGCCCATCCTTCTCACGAATATGGTCTCCACCTGAAAGAGGATATGAAATTAAGTTTGGCATGCACAGAAAAAAACTAAAAACTAAAATATGAAAATGAAATTATCTTTTGATCTAATAACTTGCTGAAGCAACACAGTACCTGTACCAAAGCTTTCCTCTCCACACAAAGACAGTCTGCCTGCATCCATAAGGTTCCCAAAGAACGTCCACCCACTGGGAGTTTCATACAACTCTATTTTTGTTGCCTTGGCTACTCTGCAAGGATTACAGCAAAAGAGCATTCTAAGAAAGCTCAGTTAACCCTTGAAACCACAGATGTGATACATTGAAATGACATAATATGATTTTTGTTATTATTAATAAGTGTAAGTCTAAATACAATGATTAAATGTTGTTTAAATATCTATTTGCACTAAAAGTACTGTAAGTTTGACGTGGCTTTCCACTTGGTAAATCACTTGCACAGTGGTTTTGGTAGTAACATGAAAGCCTGGCTGTATTTTTTACCTGTCTAAGGCTGCACTTGTGGGCATGCTGCGAGCGAAACCTCTCACCCCTGTATGCTGGAAGTATGGGATACAGAAGATGTTGTCAGCGATCACAGCCA
Organism: Lepomis gibbosus; assembly: GCA_029875015.1. Taxonomy (NCBI): domain Eukaryota; kingdom Metazoa; phylum Chordata; class Actinopteri; order Centrarchiformes; family Centrarchidae; genus Lepomis; species Lepomis gibbosus. The sequence goes on from JAPMOB010196060.1 coordinate 16,715, forward strand.
CAGAGTCAGGCGGGGTGACGAAGAAGCCATTCTTACCGAGGATCATGTTACGGTCCTAGATGGCCCACAGACAGACAGAGGTTGGAAGGCACAGCCTTTGGTCCAGTTCTGGGATCTTTTCACCCGTGAATGCGAAATATACTTTGTGTCCAATTAAAATTTAAAAAAAATTAATCTAAAGAAGAGACAAAAACAGTACACACACCCCATCAGCATCAAATGCTGCACCAAAATCATACTGTCCGTCTCTCATGCTGTCAACCAGATCTGCAGCGTAGGTGAGGTTAGGATCTGGGTGTTGACCCCCAAAATCCTCCAATGGCACACAGTTGATGGCAGAGTTGGCAGGGCAGCCCAGCTCCTCACAGAGTATTCGCCTCACATATGGTCCTACCACTTGGGAACAGATAGAAGTGTCAGCGAGAGGGATGAGAGAAGACTGGTTTAAAGACAATGAATGAAGTCAACTATGGTGTTATGGGAAGTAGCACTATTGGCATTCAATTCAATTCAGTTAAAATCAGCTTTATTGGCATGAATGTATAACTACATCAAAACTGTGTGTTGATCTGTTTAAAGCAACAGTTCAACGTTTTCAAGTTAGATGAGATGATTGATACCACTTCAATAAAGCTCACTAAAAACAGTTTAGGGCCTATATCTCATTTGTGTAAGAACGACACATGGTTTTATGGTGGATTATTTGCCGGACTATTTTCTGGCTGGGTGCAATCATTTCCTGGAATCTCATTTTACATTACACTTTTGTTGGTTACTGTTTTAGAGCATTAGAGGTGCTGGTAGGCAGTGTTGCGTACCTTTTTACAGAGCCAGGCTAGCTGTTTCCCCTGTTTATGCTAAGGTAAGCTAACTGGCTGCTGGTTGTAGCTACATATTTACCATACAGACATGAGAGTGGTGTTAACCCTCTCATCACACTCTAGGCAAGAAAATAAATAGGCCTAAGCATATTTCCCAAAGTGTCAAACTATTTTTAAACTAGTGTTCCAGTCCATTTGAAATGCTATCAAACCTGAATAATGTTGCCATGTTTAGAGTGACTGAGAGAGAAAGGAAAAGGTCACAGTGATACCGTTAGGCTATGTGGTGTCAAAATACATACTCTATCAATAACAATACTTGTCAATGACTTTCTGTGATGGGTTTGTGTTGTGTTGTTGTGGTGATGGCGTGGGTGTGTGTAATGAATAGTAAAGGCCGATGTGGGGACTGTTAAACCATTAGTATCTGTTTTCAGTGTATGGGGATGCTCTAAATAGCTTTAGCAACCTTTACATTTATTTATTTAGCTGATGCTTTTATTCAAAGCAACTTACAGATGCTATATATCTGGAGCAACTAGGGGTTAGTGGTGTACAGTAAAGTGCAGTTCATTAGTACAATGCTTAACTTTATTCAAAACAAAAATCCGTAAAAAGTAAATATTCTCTCACCTCCATGCATGGCATCTAGTCGTATCTTGATGTGGTTTTCACCAGATAGAAGCTCCTTCAGAGCAGCAAAGTCAAAGATGTTCCTCAACAAGTTAGCATAGGATTCCACAGAGTCCACAATTTCCACTGGACACAACCACATATGAGAAACAAAATTGTATTTTCAATCTATAAATGACATGCCATCATAAACATTTATATATATATAAAACTACATCTTCAGGGAAAGACTTCACTGCTGTATCCATCCACATATCCTATTTTTCTCATTGCCTCCATCCTCTCCTAATCTGAGGTGATGGATGACAGACTAATGGTGCACTTCACCTGTGAAGGGTTTGAACTTGTTTTCAAGATCAAACGTCTGTTTGCCCAGGGTTGTCAGATCCACTTGCAGTCCGGGGCAGATAGCGAACTCCTCAATGTTCCTGCTGATCTGAAAGATCTTGTTTGTGACAGCCTCCTTGGCTGGGCCTGGGTACAGTAGAAAGTCTCTGATGTTAAATGTGATATTTGCATGTAATGGTGTATTATAGAACCACAACTACAGTATATGCATTCAGTATACTAGTGGTGATACTACTCATTGTTGTATGAGACATTTATGGGTAGAACCATGCAAATATTTTTTATGTGCTTGGACTTTTTGTCTCAGATTTTATGTCCAGACAAAGTCAGACAACTATGTCTCAGCTGTGCCACATATCTGAATGAGGCCTTGTGCAGCCTTGTTAAATGTCAATTTGACATCTCTCGTAACACTATTTTTCACTTGGCAGATGTCCTTGCATGTTTCCTCTCCTCCAGTTACCATACCTCCATTTGCAGAACTGAACTTAATGCCAAAGTCTCCATCAGGTCCACCAGGGTTGTGGCTGGCAGTGAGGATGATGCCACCAATGGCTTTATATTTCCTGATCGCACAGGAGATGGCCGGTGTGGACATTATCCCATGGTGTCCAATGATAAGATGACCCACCTGAACAAGTGTCACACAGGTGTTTGTGTGAGTTGGCTGGCATGAGTGGGTATCTTAACTTATCTGAGTGGGGGAGGGGAGGGAATATCAGGTTTGGCGTGTCATGCTTCAGTTATAACACATCAACAGCAAGTTCTATTATGTGTAAGTGTATTTTAAATCCCTCTAAGTAGACCATCTGACCAAGAAAGCACCAGAAGCTCAAAGCTTATATAATTTAAACCTAAGGACCACAGAGAGCTCATTACTGGTACTCGCATGTTGAAAGAAAACAAACCAGGTTATATACATTAATATTTGAGGACAGCCTAGTTGCTAGGAGCTCCAGTTACAGCAGCGGCTAGCTGGTTTCAAAGCTGAAAGGCAGAATTCACCCTTTAATTTCTCAGTGTTACATTGTTCTGGTGTCTACTCTCCATGTCTTGCATTGCTTATTAATCACAAATACTGGCCATTCATACTTGACTAATCACATTTTAAGTTGATAAAAGCATCAGCAAACTGGTGTGAATCACTTAATGCAATCTGAACTAAATGCTATAATTTAATTACAGTTTCAACTGGATATTTTATACAAAAACGCAGCTAGTACTAAATATGTATTATTTCACAAAAGATTAAAAGCTTATTTCCAGTAACATAAAAAGCAATGAAAACTATGTTGTTTATTTGTATTGTTCAAATACAAATTTGAAATTCAAAATGAAACTGAACTCAACAGTGCTTTGAGCTAAATGCTAACATCAACTTGCTAACATTCTCATAATGACTAACAATGATGTAGCAAGTTTACCACATGCACCATCTTTGCTTTTCCAACAGTTGTTTAGATATATAGATATATATAGATATATGGTAACACTTTGCAATACGGTTCACAAAACTCTGAGTAGCTGGAACAGTGAGGAACAAATCAGGAAAGAGCCGATCATTAGTGAATCGTTAATAAGTAGTTAGTGAATAACCCTGAATGGACCATAAAGTAGATAATGATAATTTACCAGAGAACAGACTGGGTGATATTATATTAATTAATAATCAGGTAATGATTTCTTAATAAATGGGATTGATCATACTGACCACTTATCAGGTGTTTCTGATTCATTTCTCACTAATTCCTTAGTAACTACTCACAATTCTGTGTTGTAAAGATGTCAGCAACATTTCCATTTTTGACCTTGGAAATACAGTAGTAGTTTGACAAAACAAACCCAACTCAAGATCAACTTATTGTTTTTTTTAAAAGCTTTTCAACTATTTCACTGTCCACACTGGGTGGACCTTGAGTTTTGTCATGCAGATGGGTCTGTTGACATGCTAACTCCGTAGTTTTTATGATACCATACATAGCACTTCTAGGACTTCTGCTACTTCATCTTTAGGAGGACTGTGTAATATGGGTGGACCTTGAGTTTGGGATTGCTTTGTCAAACCTTGTATATATATAGTTCCTTTCATGCACACTTACAAGACAATACAACTTAGATAATATTTTGTCTTTTCAATGTATTGATTTACATTTACATTTGGATTACAGATTATACCTTCTATACAT
>JAPMOB010196061.1:0-22870 GCA_029875015.1 Lepomis gibbosus
ATTTTTGAACCGAAAACAAGCGTTTTGTTCAGCAGCAAGTCTTAAACATGACTCTCTCAACAACAACGGAATTCTCTCTCCTTCTTCTTCTATCTCTCTCTCACTTTCTCTCTCAACCCAACCGGTCAAAGTAAATGGCCGCCCACCATGAGTCTGGGATCTGCTTGAGGTTTCTACCTGCTAAAAGGGAGTAGTTCCTTGGCTCATGGTAGGAACTGTTGGTTTTAGTAAATAATGTTTAGAGTACGGTCTACACCGTGAGATGTATTATTTAGTATATCTTGGAGGCCGTTCTTAGTGGTGAGGTTGCATGGGACTTTACTACAATTGAGTGTCGTTTCTAATCTCCCACTCCCATCATGTATATACTGTATTTCTTGACGTCGTCTAGCCTGCGGGGAGAAAATATGTATTTTCTCTGCACATGCAGAAGATCTGGAGCACAAGAGCTGTTGAACACTATTTCCTACTGCAATTAAACATCACAAACTGAAAGCAAAATGTCTGTCTAAAAGCTTAATACTTACATTTTTGTTTTCCAATATCTTTCTAAAGAAGTCTTACCATGTAGTATGTTCATTGTGACCATAGCACACACTCAAAACCTAGGGGTGGGGGGTCGATACAGCATAGTATTCATGATATTTGCCATGGCAATACTGAATAGATACACGGACACACGACCGCCAAGTATGGATATTTTATTATATAAATTGCAGATGGGAGTTTTAACTTTTTGGTACTAGAATAATAAAAGTGTTTAGTCCACTAGAAAACTTAACAGGACCATATAGAGGACTGAAAAAGTGATATGAACAAACAGAGAAATGTCCAAAGTTTGACTTTAGGGACCTAATTGGAAGTTGAAAAAAGGTAATAAATCCCTTACTGTGACCTACACTGAAATTGATATTATCGTATCGTGGGGCCTCTGGTGATTCCCACCCCTATCAAAACCTTAGTATGTAGTGTGGAATTGGGACACAGTAAATGTTTTGATTCTAAAAGGAAAGTCTATGTCAAATGCTTCCTGGTCTGCTGAGGCTAATAATTAAAATGAGAAAACTGGATGACATTTATTAAAACATGTTTTGTCAATATCAATCAATTTCCCCACATTTATGTTTATGCTATGGAGAAGCCTAATTAGTATTTGAAGATTAAAAGTCTCCCCTGAGGATTTCAAACTGTCAAAGGGTGCTGATTTCCAAGCTTAGTATTCATCAGCAGTCTTTGTAAAACTTTAAACCAAACTGAGAGAGTCACAAAGACAAAGAGGGCGCTTTGAAACAATCCCTGGACATCAGTTAGAGGATCTACTCTCCCTGCAATCCAACAATGTCAACTGCGATTCCTTGTAAGAGGGACAGGAGATATCTCGGGTTACTAAAAATAGTATTATGAAATTTAACATTGTGAATATTCCATAATTCAGTAATGCATGAATTATCATGTAAATACAGTTAATGATGGAGCTGTAGACTCTTTCAAACCGATTAGCCTATTCCATTTTAGTGCAATGCTGACACACACACACACACACACTAAATTGCCCATGAGGATGCTTCCTTTCAGCCACTTTAACCAGCAAATGTATTCAGAGAGCTGCCACAGGAGGAGTTCCACTTCAAAGGCCTCAACACACACAAACTCACACACACATCCACGTCCACAAACAAGCATGTGTGCCGACACACACACTCCCACGGCTCCACCCACTCGCTGCTGAAGTTGATTACAGCAGGCTGTGACTCAGTGGGAGTGGGCCATGGATGGATGACTTTGTGTTTTCAGTTATTGTGACTCCAGAGAACCACAGCAGCAGTGTGAGACATCAAGAAAATGTATTTTTGTAATACATGCTGAAAGTTTAAAAAAATCGTGTTGAATTGCAGTTTCCTCCTTAAGTTTACAAACTACCTGTATTTTTTAAACTGAAAATAAGATTTATTGAAAATAAAGTTTCTTTGCCAAAGTGAGACGATGCAGGTGCAGTGCACTTTACTAGAGTACATGCACAGTTTTGTGACGATACTGCATTCTGTAAATTAGCAGTTAATAGAACACACATACAATACAGTTCCTGCAATTAAGGAATACTTTAAGGTACTTTAACACAAACCAAACTGCCTTTCTCTTCATAACTTTGTTTATAGTTTATCCTTAAGACCATCCTTCACTGTTTAATGTTTCCACCCCACTCCTCTTTCAACAGGATTTACATCACATTTAGTAAATAAATATAGCATTTAATGGGACCTTTATCAACTGAAAAGGAACGCATCAGCAGTCCTGAAGAAAAATATTCTGGTTGAAGAATGCACATGGCCTTTTGTTGAGGAAACACAGGCAGGACTTTCTCCTGTTACTGTAGGTCTGTCATAAAACAAGAAAATAAAGAAAACGTACATAATAGTTTTTTATGTGCATGCACTGCTTCATGGACATTGTAGGATTTTCGGCAGATACATATAACACTCAAAGGATTTGGACACTCAAAGAGGCAGGCAGTGAATATAGTGCATTTTATAGTAAATAGGGACTGATTCTGGACACGGCTCTGGTCTCAACATGTAAAGAGACATCAAGGAAGGAATAAGAGACGTGTAGTGCGTGTTCCACTTTTTTTATTGTGGAGAGTTTGATAAATAAAAGAAAGGCTCCCTGCAGGAAATATCACTATGCAGATGTGAAGACAATTACTTTTTTGCTTTTGCACTTTTATACAATTGATTATTCTGTTGTGTGCAAGTCCACAAAGCTAAATCGCATGCAGTATATTTATCCAATGCATGCTGTTCCGGAAATTTCTGAGAGGATTTGACTCACAGACAAATTAATCTGAAAAAAAGACTTCTTTGTATTTTCTCCATAAAAGGCTCCCAGTTGACACTCGCCTCCTACACCTGGGACTATTGACTCATCTAAACAATCATAACCTCTGCCACAAATCAGCAATCATTTCTTGCACACACACAAACTCTTTCACATGTAATGGGGTCAACATGGCAACCATTATCACGCACTGCTGGGTACTCCCCAGTGCATCACGGGAAAGGGCATGCGTAAAGGTCAAATATTGTACTTTAAAATGGTTTCAGCTCACCTCAGCTGAGTCTCAACTAACAACTATTTCTCTGGTCGGCAGACTCCCTGCAGAGTTACATTAGTTTGGTTGGCAATCCAAGAAAGCAATTACTGTAATCAAAAATACTGACAACATCAATATCTCACTTTTTGCCCCTGAGTTGCAAAAGTCTAAAGAAATAATTAGATTTTTTGCAGTACTGATAAAAGAACTGAAAGGAAAAGAGTTGATGAACAAGATAGGAATGAATTCAGAGGGAGTAAGTAAGAAATCAATTAGCCAGGGCGCCTATCTTTCAGAAACATCTTGAATATTTGGAAGGCTGACATTCAACCGCTCCCACGCCAGCTCAAAGTCTATCACAGTCTATGCAAAACAGGCTGGTTGCTAATGCCATCCAGAAAATCCTAGATAAAGTACATAAACATAAAAGTTCACACACACACACACACAATATACATAATCACTCACACGCAATATACAAATTCCCAAGGAGTGATGTTTGTGGGAATTCAGACTTCTGGTTTAGGGTGCTGATTTGACTTACAAATTGTAGAGCCTGCTGTCTACTAGACTCACAGAACTAAATAATTGTGCATGAACAAGTACTTTCACACTTGGTCCATGCATATAGCTCTCAGAAAGGCTGCTGTGTGCTCTTTGTCTTCACATAATCCCACCTACAAAAGCAAGCAGCGCGCACAGGGCATCACTGAAAGCAGCAGCAGAGAAAGTCATTTCTGCATCAGCTGTACGTCTTGTCTTAATACATTTTCTATGCAGGCTATCAACAGAAGCTGGAGTATGAATTTGATTATGGAGACTATAAGCACATCTGCGACACTATGGGGTGGCTTCACAAATGAATCATCTGCATGTCAATGACTAAAGTCACTGTGTGCACTGCGTCTATCTGATGATAAAACAGAATTAAAGATCAAGTTAGAATCACCCTGAATGTGGCGCTGATCGTCTTGCACTTATGTAAGCAGTAAAGCCTAACCTTGTCTCTCAGATGATGTTCTGCTGCATCGATGTTCAACGGGTCGTCAAAGTTCAACAGGTCCTGGACCGGAGGCAAAGAGAGAGAACACGTGAAGAAAACAGCGAGAAAAGGCAGCATCAGCGGTTAGCGTGAATAGTGTGAAAATGAGTCAAGTGATTCATCATGTCTAGAAGATCTCAAATGTTGGGCCTCTTATTAATCTGGTCCTGGTGGTTAAACCCAACCCCAATTAAAAAAAAAGTATCTGAGGGATATATTGCCCACTTCAGCACTATTTTGCTGTCTGCAATGTCACCCTGGATTCTGAAACGGCAATAAACAAAACAGCATAATTATGCGGTTGCCTTAGCAATGCCATACACAACAATTGAGGTAAGAAGCGAAGCGTTATTAGAGAGATAAAAAGGAGGAGGGCCTGAGAGGTTGTTTGCTGATTAAGAGGTAAGATTTAGGGCATGACTGCGCATCAATGCAGATTACCATCACCATTATCATCATAGACACAGTGCTGACCTCGGGGTAAGTGTGGATGCTTTCAAAGTGGAATCGATGATAGATTTATGCAAGCTTGCAATTAGCAAAGTACGCATATGTTGGACTAAACTGAATAATCAGATTACTTTCAGATGCATCCAAAATGTTTAAATAATCAACTTTATTAGCTCATTTACATTTATTATTGCACAAGGGGACATTCAGAACCAGCTGGGGATAGATTTCCACAAGCCTAATGTGTAATCAGATGTTCTTGTTTTTATTTCCCCATTATCTCAAAGTGTTCTTCATAATGAGAAAGATAATTTCCCCCAAGTCAAAAATCATGGTCTTAACACAGCTGTAAGAAGAGATAAACAATGGCACTGGTTAATCTGATCTGAGCTTGGAATATGTCATTGGTGTAACCTTCATACAGCAAGTAACTCAAAAACACTTCAATAGTGTGGGATTATTTGCTCAGAGGCTGAACCAATGCTGCACACTTCAGTTAAGAACTGTGATTCAGTTCAATTATTAGGGAAAACTGACCATTTACGACTGAAATGGAAAAAACCAAAATTTATTTTTAGGGAGCTTAGATTCTAACAACACATCCAAGTAAAAACAAGCACAACTTACAGTAAACAAGGAGTTCAATCCCCAGACTACGTCCTAGAGAAAACAAATGAAAAAAGATTAATGATCAAATAGTCAGTTTGAATATAAATGAACACAATACATGGAAATACAAAATGTTCAAGTCTCTAAGATAGTAAACATTATTACAGTAAAAATATCATTCTGCTGCACCCTTCACAAAGATAGCAGAATTTCTCCCTTGAGACAAAGCAACAGCACAGCAGTGCAATAAAAGATGAAAGTTGTATGTCCTGTCAGCAGCAGCCATGGGAATCTCTAATGAACCACTGTTAACACGTAACGCATGACTCTACAGTAGGTCTGGCAGCAGGTAAAGGCTGAAAGGTTCGGTGACGGCAAAAACAAATAATTGCCTTTTATCGCTGTAGCTTACGACTTTCATTATCACCTATTTGCTGCTTACAGGAATAGTCAAGTGAAATCCAATTAAGAACAGCAGTGACATGGTGACAGGATATTGTACTGGAAGAAATCACAAAAGACAAACTTGAAAAGGAAGCTTTGTTTCACTTTGAGCTGCTGCAAACAACTGTTAGCTGCTCCACTCTGACTGACAATTTCAACTCAATGCTTTCAGAGCTACCATTCAATTATCTTTTGCTCATTCCACACACACATTTATTTAATTTACATAATGAGATTAAGCTTTGAACTCTGAATATTTAGATGAGCGAGCACCTAGCAAAATGTCTGTTTTGCTAACTGTATGATAAATGCAAATGAAAATAATCTCGCAGAGAATGCCAGGCGTCTCCGTCTTGTATGTACCATGGTACATACTAATAGGTTCACCAAACCCAAACCAAGCATCGTATTTTTTGGATTCCTGGTGAACTAGGCTCAAGTATACTCTTTTAAAATTAAATCTGGCGTATATTAAAGGATATCAAATTGAGTGCTAAAGCCAGTACACTCCCTGCAGCTAGAGGTTTGTCCTTCCACGCAGAAGGTAGCATATTTGAGTTTATGATCCCATAAATAATCATAATGGTGACATTCAAAACACAGACAACACGAGCTCTGACTGCACTGAAAAGAGTTGGTAATAATACAAGAGAAAGAAAAGTGCTTAGAAAGGCTGTGAATTATTTTTACAGCAAAGAAACAGTAAAGGAGTAATCCAATAAATACCAACAAAATAATTTATGCTGTGTCCCAAATCCACACTACATTCTATACACGATGTACTGCACACTTATCATCATAGTATACAGTTTTAGCAGTTTATATACAAACAGATAAACATATTTTACCATTTAAATGATCAGATTGTCAAATATAGATTTTCAAGATATCAAATGTGAAGCAAACTGCAACTTTGGAACGTCGTTGCCGATTAAAATGCACAATTAGATAATGTCTTACTCAACATTTTAATATATTTTTTTGTTTTCAAAGATTTTCTTTGCAGCTGTCTCACCACCAGCCACAATGTATAAAATAAAATGTCAGCTTCTCCTCCATTTTGCAAACTCGCTGGTATACTTTACTTTGTCACTTTTCCAGTGTGAACACACTACATCCTATTAACCTGATTAACTGCCTGTTTAATAATTAGATATCTGGTTTAACAAAAATAAAACAGAAACAGTAGTATCATAACAATCTATAATCAGTCACAATTAAATTGCGTACAAACACAACATTTCTGTTTAAAAAAGCGTTTTGTAAATGTAAACTGTGCTGAATTTACCATATAAGCCGTTACTGCAAAGGTGACGGAGTGTGCGTGTGCGCGCGTGTGTGGGTGCTGAAGTAGAGAAGAGTGGTGACCAGTGAAGAGGGACATCATCACTCACTCAAAAACACAATCCTTTCTGACTCACAGCTTTTGCACTTACTTTTCTCGGATATTTTTAATACACTCAAACGGACACTCGCTGACACACATAAATCCACCCACACTCATATATGGCCACATCCACACGTACATTTAGGTAAACAATGACAGACTGTGGACCTTGAACGCAAACAAACATCCACCAGCTGTGGGAAAATGAATAGTCAAGAGCAACATCAAAAAGTCTGGTTGAACGAAAGATACTGTCTGAATATTCCTGATCATTCTGTGCTGTGGCTTCCTTTAAAACTCACCAGCTACCTCACAGCTAGATGGCTGCGTCTAGCTGCAGGCTTCGCGCCATAACAATTTACTTGTTTAAGGTGCAGAACTGCTTTGTTGCAGCAGAAAATTTGCAACAGAGGGGGTTAAAATTCACACATAATTCTGTGCCGTTATAGCAGGCAACTGCAAGTAACAAAGTGTATCGCGAGCGACATAAAGAATAAACTGAAAACCAATTTGAGAGCTCACACTGACACATTTTATTTGAAGGGATTTAAAATCATATGGAGGTGGGTAATCCAAAGTGGGTATTAGGTTTTATAGACAGTGAAGCACCAGACTTCACTCTAATTCCTGTAAGCTTCACCCTGCTAGCTGTGCACAGCTGACTGCTATATCTACTCTTACAGTGAGCCGATACAGCAGCTTAAATTCATGTATCTCCGCAGCAAAATGTTGCTCAAATGTCTTCATGCCAATTAAATGAAAACTAGTCGGGGAGTGTTTTTCTTAAACCTTAGTGTTCACTTGTTAGTGCTGCTATAATGGACATGTACACACACAAAGATAAGCACTTTCTGTAAACTGTAAGCAAAGCTGCTTTCATTCAGTGACTTCTTAGAATCAAGACCAAGGAAGGGAAATATTGAAAAACAGCAACAACTGAGACTGGAGTATCATATAAAAGATAAAGTGTTTGTGTTTTGGAGTAATTTTTTTAAAGAAATATGATTTATCATTTTTCATTAAAAAAAATGAGAATGCTTTTAAATTTACTTGACACGACTTTTTGACTATGGTAACACCTGGGAATACAGATGCTGCAGCTGGTAGCTCCTTTAAACTCGGCCACATTTTTGGTTTTTGTCTGTTTTTTTATTACCTATGACAGGTAAAATTTAAGTATTACCTATGACAGAAATATAGTCATCAGAAAAGGGAGCCAAGGTTTGGATTAAAGAGCATCAGACCTCGAGACAATCCACCCAGCCAGATCTGCCAGATCAGGCACCAGAGCAGATGTTGTGATCGCCCTAGAGGAAAGGAAAGAGAACCGGGATAGCAGCCATGCTGGCCTAGCTTGGATTTAAGGCTGATCGAGCTGACATAACGCAGGACTCAGGCAAGATGAGAGGAGGTGGACTCGACTGGACTGTGGCCTGTTTACATCGGTTAGCGCTCAAAGTGGATGGAATGTAATTATCTATTATGTTCCATGTCAAGTGTGAAGCAAACTTTCTTTTTGTTGTAAAACCTTGTGCTGTATAACAATAAATTACCATGATACCTTAAATATTTTAGTTTCTATATATATGTACAGTATTGGGTTGGCTGCTGTATTGGAGACGCTTCCTTGGTGGAAGGAAGAGAGAACAAATGTAAGAATAGGACAGCAGTATGTAATGAAAGGAAAATATATGCGCACATAGTACAGTTACCAATGAAAGTACTCAGGAGAAGCTCATGTTAAGGCTGTGACAAAGATTGTGTGTGTGTGGATGTCTGTTCATGTCTTTTCCCACTCCAAATCTCCAATCCAAAACTGATTACAATCACAGCTTGGTTACGGACATTGAACAACTGATGAGATGGCGCCTATATGCCCCGACCACACTGGCTGGACATTGTGTACAAATGGTAAGAAAGAAATCGATATTTAATACAAGATTCCAGTCTTTATTTTCACAGACTGTACAGTAGAGCAAAAAAATACCTTTTTATTGAGCATCCTGTCTCCTGTATTTTGCAATTAATTTCAGCAGAACATAGTGGAAACATCTATGGAAGTTCTTCATAGTGGAAGTAGATGTGTGATTTTCAAGCCAATAGGAAGCTTATCTTAAATGTATACTGTACGTGTTGCTACAACTGGCTTTTCAACACAATCCTACATTTTACAGTAAACCACACAAGTGGATTTTGGCGGTGATGCAAAAGCAGTGGTTGTTTGCATAAGCAAATCATATTTGCAGGAGTGAACCAGAGTTATTCCTTCATGTCACACCAACCTTGAGCCTTGCATTAGTATCTTGTTTCCAGGTGAATACTTCAATTACTTCTTGGTTTATCATGTGATTGACGTCATGCAGAGCAGGACATAATGTGTTCAGTGATATGAACACACTTAACTGGTCATGATGACATTGCAATAAAACAATCTATCTAGTTGGATAATTTTCAATTATGTGGAATATGTTCTTCATTTGGGAAAAGAACAGAATATGGCTTTAAGGAAAGCAGAAAAAGAAGTATGCTAATGCATGCAGATGACACTAGGAGGGAGAGGGACAACTTGGATTGACTCAAACTTGTAAAAACTAAAAAAAAAAAAATTGGAAGAGAACCCTCAAGGATAAGACAAATCCTGACAATAACTTCAAGAGCAGTCTTGGCAGGAAGCTCAAGAGGCACCAAGGGGATTTACTTGAGGACCCTCCAAACTTGTGAAACTGGTACTGGAGGTAGGGCCATCCAATGCCTCTGAGGAAAATCCCTAGCCCTCTACATCTCCCTGCACCCAATATGCATACATTTACATATCTATATAACTACAAGTGCATCCCAGTGCAGTGACTGACAGGACTTGATCTAGTCTTGCCTCCCTGCAGAGCAGCGCAAACACACATCTGATTGGATCAGAATGTTTGAGTCAAACTTTAACATGGAAGGCAGAGCTTCACCATAAAACTAAATTCAGTCCCACACAGTCGTTGCTATCAAACATAATTTGAGTCAAATCTTGAATAGGGATAGCAGAGGGCGTCCTTGCTTTAAACTTCAGCAACTGTTTCTAAACAGCTTGCAGAGTGCTCAATGGTGTGAAGGGTAAAACGTAAGAAGTCCCTCTTTTATATGCTTCTCAATGGCCTTTCATTGTGAAGTTTACCTCACATGGCTCTGCAAAAGATTTTTTTATTGTGTCCTGCGAGGATTCTGCAGTATTTTCACCAGCCTTCAGCAGCATTTCTTGCACCCCCATATCGTCAGTTTGGGAAAATGAGAAAGTGGCTCTGAATATAGAAATCGGCTCATGTCAAGCAGTGTCAAACCACGTTCTTCTGTGTTCTAAATTACCCATTGTATGGAGACCAGGGTTACAATATCCATCTGTCCAATAGCTATCGACTCGTTATAGATTCAAGCACAATGGAGACATACAGATAGTCTCATCTGGGCTCATTTCTGTCACTACGGATGCACTGCAGAGACATGGGTTTTTTCAAATACTTGTAAAACCAAGCGTGCAACCTAACAGCTTCACGACCTTTAATTATAAGCTCTTTTCTAAACAGCTGCTAGATTCCCTGATTAATTCTCTGACATTAACACAAAAAAAAAAACAAAACATGAATTCCCTCAAGGGTAAATGGGGCTTGAAATATCTGGCTGTCTATGGTCCAACGAGTTAAAAAAAAAATTATGAAGAATGTGATGATGCTAATAATACATCAAATTATATATCATCTCCACTGGTCCGCTTCTTGATAATCACAAATAAAAGCTAATTTGGTACCAGACATGCGGCTTTTGTAAACTAGCACAAACCATATTAATCCATGTTTTGTACTTTTGTGTAGGTTTGGCTGAGTGATATGGAAGTCAATAAAGCAACTTAGTAAAACATTAAAAGGAGTGTACGCTGACGTTGGAGCCTGCTACTTTTCTTTTGGAGTATTTGCTGCTACCTATGAAATGTGACGTATGAAAATATATGAAAAGATCTATTCTTGTACAGATCAAAACAATTCCTATCCTCACTGTGAAACTACACATTGCTGAAAAATAGATTGCGATCACATCAGAGTCAATTCCTCATCCAAATCTAAAAGGCGACAGAGGTATAAAAAGTACACTTCTAGGGCACACCCTCTTAAAAAAATGCAATTTATATTTACCTTTAACGTTCTGGTGGGGGCCCAGCCTGTGCCGTCAATAGAGTGTTCCCGTAATAAGCTGCATTAAGAAAAGAAAGAAAAACAGAGCCATTTAACCACTTGATTGTTATCTAAGAGAGGCTGTGGCAACTTGTCAATTTTTACTGTTTTTGAGTATTTACTGTCAAGTGTTATGCCTCTCCCACAATGCAGAGGGTGTTGTCAAAGGTTATAAGCTCCAAATAACGCTCTTAATAAAACAAAACCATGTGGCTATGTTGTGGTGAGAATTTGCTCATTTAAAAAAATATGACAATTTGAGATTAAGAGAAGAAGCAAAAGTTGCATAATTCAGGACAAGTCATATGAAGGAGTTGCAGGCATTACCTTAAACAGATCTCTCCATTTTCCGTGATGTTAGGATGCCATATTCTGGTCAGACATCTCACTTTAGGAGGCTGGAATGTAACATGGAAAGAAAAGCAAGAAAGGAAGAGATACATTTATATTTATTTTATTACTTCATTTAATCTGAAACTAACTTTAAATAACCAATATTTATGAGTCAGAGAATCTGTGCATGACAAGTCTTTGCAGAAGGTGTAAATGGAGATAACTCCATGCTTAAGCTGCTGTTACAAAATAACATGCTTTACTAGCTGCTCTTCAACGTTATATAAATATTATGTTGTGATGTATAAAGACATTTTGCTTCTTCTATAGTTTACAAAAACCTAAAGCATTTAAATGGTAAACTACTAGCGATATAAAACCAGTTATGGAGCAATTTTCTTTTAAGGTTAAAACAGGCCTATTGAAAATAGCAAAAAGGTTCACAATAGTAAGACCCTCAATGACTCTCCAAGGTTGCCTTTTCTTTCCTTTGTTTGTTGGTAGTTTAAATTATTTGCTAATGCAATTAAAACGATTTCATTCAAACCTATTGCTGTTCAGTTATGTACTTCTGTAACATTTTACAAATCTGAGAAGACACAGTCTTGGCTGGCTCCCCTCATTAACAATTTCTGAAATCTCTCAAGTCAGCCCAGTATGGAATGTTTGAACTGTTATTCCTGCTCGCATAACTTTTAACATTAACATCTGTTAATCATAGCCTTGCATACTGCGATAAAAAAAATATATAACGGGTGTTTTTATGATTCCACTGATGGTATTTGTAAAGCTGTGTGTGTGTTTGTATGATGCAATGGGTGTGTTTTGAAAGAGAAGAGAATGGGTGGCTGTCATTTTTCTTGACTATTAAAAGCCACACAGGCTGTTGTTAAATGACTATAGTCATTTGAAAGTATTCAATTCTCTCAGTTACATGGAAGCTGTGGCAGTGATGGAAAAGTATGGTGCCAGTAAGAAACAACAAGGGACCTCAGAAGAGCAAGAAGGAAATGTTGTTATTTTCCTGTTAATCAAACTTCATAGTCTATCTTCAATTCAACCCAAAACCCTGCTGCTGAAATACTCACACAGACTAGAAAACATTAGTATATCACCCTGGTCTTCATGTCTTTTCACTTGATCCTAATTATTTCAAGAAGTCATTGCAACTTATTTTTTAAATAATGGCCTTGCCCCTCACCACATCCCAAACCTGCCTACTTACTACTAACTTACTCACAAATACTCACACAAAGCTGCCTGTCAATGTTTTACTATTTATACTAAAGATATAATCAAATATTTACAAAAATGTGAGGGGTGTACTCACTAATAAAGCTAATCTTCTGATTAGTGAGTTGATGAGATCCCACCTACCAATGATAACCAACGATATACTGAGTATTAAATTAGTTTTGTCAGCAAAAAAAATGTATTTATTTATTTTTAAATCATAGAGCGAACGATACACAGATTGTTTTTTTTTTATTTGATTTTAAACTATGTGTTGTTTATTACTGTGTAATATAACGTGTTAACGTGTATGTTATTTTTTAAATAAAATATTCTCAGGTAAAAATTCTTATTTTCTTTAATCATACAATAATTAGAACTCTTAAAATACGTTGCTTGAGCCAGTTGAAGGCACGGCAGACAGGATGATACCACCTCCGCCTCAATTTGAGCCAGGAAAAACCTTGGTGTTTGTGTAAACGTGTAATAAAAGACTGAGGCAAAAAACACACAGATTCACACAAACATACGCTGGTATGGTGAGATAAAGCCTGCGTAGCATGAATGAATGGAGGCACAGACAAAGAAAGAGGTTAGCCATGCAACTTCACTTATCCAGGTCACAGGGGAAAATCTTTGACCCCGAGGGGGGACAAAAATCTTTTGACAGATTCAAGCACAGAACCTTGATGTTCCTATGTGAATTTTAATGGAGGGAAATGCAATACTGGTGCCACCATGCACACATTTTTAGTTGGTTAGTTAGGCACCCCCACCTATTTCTTCAAGAGACTGCTTCATTTACAAAACAACAGGCCAAAACAGGAAGCTACTGCACGCACGCACACATGCACCCCTTCACATCGAAGTTGCTGTGCTAGCAAGAGCTCATCACTTCAACAAACTCTCAAAAGTGCAACCGCCGATGCAAGACGGTAGCTCATTGTAGAATTTGTGGCTGTGTGGGCGGAGTCAGATATTCTTACTGTTTTCTGAAAAAAAAGTAAAAAGCTCTGTCTGGTTATGTTGAAAACAGGGAGAAGCGTTGCTCATGTGAGTGTAGCCTCCGTCAGATCCACTTATTACTGTGGTGTGTTCAGCAGCACACTGAAGCTGTCTAGTAATCACCTATTTAATAGGACACAAGTCATAATAGGTCTAAATGTACTGCGGCAATGCATCCATTGTGAATTGTCCCAAATAATTAGTATTACATTATTTTAATATCCTACTGCTGCAATACAATTTGTAATACATTCTTATTGAATTGAAAATGTCTTTATCCACCATGTGATTAAAAGAACAGAATCTGACAAAAATTCTAACGTTTAGGTTAAAATCCCCACCGAGATATGAAAACATGAAAAACACACACACACAAACACACACACTTTAGACCAAATGATGAGGTATAACTGGAGCACTCACCACCATGTTATAGGCTTCGGGGACGTCTATTTCAAACTGAAATCTTCCACTTTGGTAGTAACCCTCATCTGGAAGCACAAAGAGGAAGAAAGACAGAGGACAAGGATTTTCAATAATGTCCAATAAGTGTTTTATGACAAACATCAATTTACAATTTCCTGTGGAAAGAGGGTCTTCAATCATCATTATACACTGCTGATCAGGGTTTAGTACAGTGGCCCTGAGGGTCACAACACAACAGCAAAACATAAAGACAGACTCTGGAAAGTGTGAGACACACTCTTCTTGTTTGTGACTGGACAGAACCCCAGTCAATTCAGAGTTTATTCAGTGGGTGTGTTTTGATGGGTTGCATCATTAGTTGCCTGACTGTGAAACAATCAATCACAGCAGCATAAAGTTTAGATCATCCCTCCGGCTGACTCAATCTAGCAGCAACCCACCATAACATACCCACTGAATAAACTCTGAATTGACTTGGCATCTCTCCAATCAAACAAGTGTTGTCCCATTATTTCTGTAATCAGCTGTGTGAAATCTCATCATTTTTTGTGAAATGTTGCTGCGTTTTGAACCTCAGGGCCACAGTGGTTTAGAAAAGTGTCGCCAAGACCGTCTGGATTAAGAGTAATGAATTGGGAAAGATCAAAAACGTTAGAGAAGATGTGCCCTATCTTGCACCCAGTGCAAAGCGCAGTGCAAGGGTCATTTCTAGAAGGGATGCACCGAAAGGAAAATTCTTGGCCGAACCTGAAACTGAATGTAATGATGCAAAAAGTTTTTTCCATTTTTTTTGCCAATTTTTTTTTTACCATTGCATGAATTAAATAGTCAAAATGTGCTGTTTACTCAGTATTTCCCACAGGATTTGGAGAGACTATGGTGGGTGGGTCCGAGGCCCAAGAGGGTCCAGTAAAGTAAATAACAAGTAATTACATTAATGGACAATTGGACATGTAATTAGTTTTATACTTACTGTGAAATATAATCAAATATATCGTATTTCCATACTGTATAGACACCTTATGTAGAAAGAAGGACGTTGTCACATTTGTATGCTCGCACTAAATTCATCAAGTCTGACCCAATTTGATAAATAATGTCGTATGTAGACCTTGTATCGCATAACATAAAGACTTCACAGCCTCTCTTCAGGTAAGACTCATGGTGACAGAAACACTCAAACTGGGTCAGACTGTTTGTTGCCTTTTCTAAGAAAAGCCAGCCACCGATGGAGTGGATGTGCAAGTAGACAATTCAGCAAAACAGTGTCAGCAAACAGCGATTTTTGCGTCTTTCTCAGACACTTTAAAATGCTTCCACACTGCAGACATGTCAACATAATTGCTCGGTAAAATTTATTTGGTCTTTTGGCTTATTAGGCCGAACACCAAAAGTGCTTTTTCTGCTACTTTCTGCCGATTCATTTCAGTTGCCGAACATTCGGTGCATCCCTAATTGCTAGTTTCCAACTGACAGAGTTGTCACATTAACACCTAGTGTCCACATTGTTTAAATAGCAAATGCACATGCACCCAGGGCAATGGTGCAGCATTTCACTGTTTTTGTTAATCTAAGGGTGGATTATTCGATAATAACATGCTCTTAAGACACTGTGTGCATTTACGCATGAAGCACAGCAGCGTAACTTCAAACTTCATTGATTATTGAAATCTCCTGACAAGCCAACAGGATCGGTCTGCATTTATTTTTAATTCATTTTCTGTGTTCTATACATCCAAACGGTCTCAAATACAGTCCAGGTTCATGTAGTAAAACTGTTTAGAGAAAAGCAGCCGTCCTGATCAATCCTGAGCTCCAACATAGCGTCTGAATTATTTCAGAAGCTAAAAGTTGAATTCTGTTTCCTCAGGAGAGTTTCCTCTGTCCTGTCAAGTTTGTATGTACAGTTTTTTCATTGCTTCATGATATTTAATGTACCTTTTCTGCACACATGGACATTATTAAAATGAATGAGCCTCCCTAATCATGAAAGTAAATAATTTAAGAAATACACATACAGCAATAAAACACATAATAAAGAAACCACTGGAAGAGGGAGAGATGTCAGCAACGACAGGTGTATCCTAGTTCATAATTATGCAGCGCTGTGAGGATCCAGACGTTTCATAGAGGAGACAGCGTCTGTTGACAGACCCCCCTCCCCCTCTGTGAGTCTGGACTTCAATTAATCATTTAATGTTTTTTATAATGCGCCATCCATCCACCATTATAATAGCAACACGCCAAGGCTTTTAAAAGCCAGGGACACAACTGCTCCAAGTGCTTTAGATCAATTCAAACAGAGCCTGTTGTCTTTAACACAAAGACCTAAACCTAACAACACAACATTTGAACAAAAAAGCCAAAGAAATCCCCAAAACAGCAGATTAGTCAAATAATCTCAATAGATTTTCACTTGAACTTTTATGTTCCCACACAACTAAAACACTCTCTGCAATGAGGACAGCTCAGAAACGTTAACAGCAAAAGTGTCATATTAACTTCTAAGAAAATAAAAAAGCAAAATTAATAAGCCCTCTGTGTTGGTACAAGACCTGTAGAAGCTAAGGTGACATTGCATTTAAAAACAGAAGGGGCTGTGTTGATGTGTGGCTAAAAGTACTGGTGAGCAGATGAAATGCAACCAATGAAATCCAGTTTCAAAAATAATAATCAACAGTGCACGACCTGATGATGTTGCCCTGCAAGCAAACATTAAACCAGTTTTAACTTCTCTGGATGACGACCATTCTTGCTTTATTTTTATTTTTTTGCCCGAGCTCTCTGTGTGGGGGAACTCCTTTTGTGCCAATGCAGTGGTCTCTCTGAAATAAAGGAGGAGCTCCGAGATCAATGAATCAGTGACAGGAGAGTAAATGAGAAGACCAATAGAATGAAGAGAATCTCAATGTAAGAGGTTATCTCATGGGAGCAAAGGCCTAATGTGTGACCTTTAAGATTGATCACATTCTGTAGGTAAAGAGTAACACTCGCTTAATTCTCTCTTTCCATCCCTCAGCGGCTGATTACAGCACACGCACAAAACACACAATTACACAACATTCACTAAGAGCAGGCAAATGTAAGAGAGGGCTACGCACACACAATCAAACAGATAACATGTATGAGTGAGCTTACATGTAAACCACAAATGACACACTCTTAATCAATTGCAATGACATTTGTTTGGCCAGTTTATATATCTATCTATATATCCCTCTCTCCCACCATTTCTCTTCACAAGTAGCCTTTAAAGCCAATTAAAGGCTGGTTCAGGGCGCAGGATCTGTTTAAAAGATGTTTTTAATTGAATTATTAATTAATTTACATTTCTGCTGTAATCTTATGGGGTCACATGGTCAGAAAAGGACAGGGATAAAATGGATACAGCCCTTTCATAGTTTGTGGGTAGGAGCCAGATTAGGACAGAGAGAAATAACTGCCTCTGGAGCTCACACCTTGTTAAAGCTCATTCAGGTGGACTGAGACTCTTGGCAACTTCTGATTGAACTCAAGAAAGTGAGAGAAAGGAAAGCACTAGGTAATAAGCCATGTAATGATAACTGTGCGTGTGAACATATGTATGTGCTCAACTGGCTGAGCAGCCAGCATCCAGATTTGCACATTTTGTCTAAATAAAATAGACGTCTACTGTATATTTTATCGAGAGGCAAAAATGTTATAACTTCCAATATACTGCAACATAAATTCACAAAACTTATCCTCCTCTGACACAGTAGCAATAATATTAAAAGCATGTTTCCGGGGTAAAGGGTTTTTATCCACATTTAGACAAGCAGCTCTCTCTGTCTCTCTCACTCTCTCCCCCTCTTTGTGAGCTAAACACTCAAAACTGAACAATTTGGGGTAAGGCCTTTGTAAAAGAGCTATCTAAACCTCACCCAATTCCACTCGCTGTAACAAAGACAGAGGTACAATTTAATTAAACCGCACAAACAGTTCCCCCTGTGTTCTAAATGAGGAGAGACAGAGGGAGAGATGCGCCGTGAGAAATACAGAAATAACAGAAGTGTCAAGTAGAAAAGACGAGGGAAGATAGGAGCAGCAACGTAATCAAAACTAAGAGAGAACAACAAAAGGATGAAAAGCAACAAATTGAAAGAAGTCTACTGACTAACATCTGCAGTCAGAGGTTATGAATAATTCATGAGTGTATTCAGTACCCTGGAACAATCAGTCTTAACTGTCACAAGACACTGGGCTTGAACACACACTGACACACACACAAGCAAACAACTAAACCCCCAAATCTTCTGGGTAAATAAATTCTAGAGACAATTTACTGGGGAGTTACAGTGTTCAAATGACCCGAAGATGCTAGTTGCTGCAGGGTAACCCACAAAATGTAAGACATAAGATTCTTATTTACTTCTGTGTGGGCGTTTGGCTGTATGCAGGGAATGAATAGCTGCTATGCATTTCTACAACATTTCACCTTATTAATGAGGAGCTAGTGAAATGCACACGAGGAGGGCACAAGCACAACACACCAGTTATAACTTCCATCCATTTCCTGATGTATCAGGAAAAATCCACGCAGTCACTTGCTGACATATATCAAGTTGCCTTAGTTACTAAATGATTTTAGCATATTAATATACAGTATATTGCTTATGTACATTACTAAGAAGAGTGCTTCCTCGACTTTTTCCATGTTCTGCACATGTATTTCAGAATAGTTTAGCATTATATTCTAAAATCACATATCTGCGTCACAGAATTGTGTGGTTGGTCTGCTCCGCTTTCACACCACAAACAAACCTCACCAGAGTTCAGTTGAAATCGGGCCGAGACGGACCTTTTGAAGTGATCTGAAAGCACCCCTTCTCAAAATATAAATGAAGCAATTGTCTGGATCAACAATTATGACTGCAACATAGAAAAATCACGTGACGAATTAGCCACCATACCCAGATAAATTAGCGTAATTGTTATTTCCCCAGTACTAAGAAAGAGTGAAGCAGGATGACAGGTACAGGGGGCATGATTGGTGTTGACACATAATTATGGTTTCTGACAGAGCTCTGAAAGACACAGCCGTAATTGTGAGCATAACAGAAAAAGACAGCTTATCTGAAAAAAACATGAACCAACCAATAAGAACATTTCCATTTTCATGGTACTGATAACATTGTAATTGAAATGGAGTGGGTTTTTTTTTTGCATGGATATTCCACTTGTATATTTTATTTCTATTGATGTAGAGTGAGGGTGGGGCGCAGTGCAGGATAAAAGGCTTGGGTGAGATTTGCCGTTTATCCCGTGGTAGCACAACAACTGCAAGGATATATAGTGCTAATACAACTAATACAATATATGAATATACAGTATTCAGGACTCTAAAGTGAGTATTAGATACAAGTTTATTAAATAGGATAAACCCGTTGAGATGAACCAACTTTTCATTACTATTTCACTTTCACAAGATGTCATATGTCCCTGAAAAGAGATATGTGCAAACTGGAAAAATTACTTACGAGCTCAGTGTGCGAGTAAAGACTGCAACCTGCCGTAATCTTCTAGCATTAACAAAATAGGTAGATTCTTGAAAAAGAATTTAATCAATGAAAACAATCCACTAAATTAAACAGTTGTAATGTCCAACTGGAATTATTATTATTATAGTACTGGTAAGCTATGTAGTATACTATTATATGAAAACAAAATGAATATACTAACATTATATATTTAATGGCAATAGCAGCGCATATACATGCAGGAGCCCGATCACCCGCACCAGACACCGCGCCGGTTGCTCTGAGGAGAGGAAAGGAAACAAGGATAGGAGCCATGCTG
Organism: Lepomis gibbosus; assembly: GCA_029875015.1. Lineage (NCBI taxonomy): Eukaryota > Metazoa > Chordata > Actinopteri > Centrarchiformes > Centrarchidae > Lepomis > Lepomis gibbosus. The sequence goes on from JAPMOB010196061.1 coordinate 20,046, forward strand.
GCCCAGCTCGGATTTAAGGCTAATCCTAAAGGTCAACATGGACAGAATGGGACTCAGGTTGGCTAAGAAACAAGAAATCACAGACTGTTGTCCCTATCAACATCCCGGATCAAGCACTCGGCAGGCGGTCGTTATTTCCGAGCTGTCAGCGCACAAGATGAGAGGAGGTGGACTCTGTGTTTTACAGCGATAACGCTTGACACTGTTTGCCAAATGTCAGACAGACTGAAGATGAAGACCACATGATCCTCTTGTTGCTGCCATTTACATTCTCCCCAGATCAAAAAAGTTCCACGTGACACAAGCAGATTGTGCCACGTGGAGTTATCTGTAATGGGTGTTTTTCCCTTGTCACTTTGATGAGTGATCAGTATTTTAAAAGCTGTTTTAAAAGAGTCAAAGTTTCAAAAAAACATTTTGTAACTTTGACACTTTATAACAATAAGTTTTAGTGCACAAAGGTTTACATGCACACACACACACATCAATTTTCAGAGTTGAACTTTTGATGACCATGTGGCCTCAGTAGCCTCTTCTTGGCTGTCACCAACAAAAAAAACTTGCTGTTGTTTACCCCAAAGCACTTCTCACCATAGCGGTTAGCGTAATCCTTTGTTCCCTCATTTTATCTGCGTAATAACTTCAGGAGAAGCGCCAGCAGGCTCCAACACCAGCATAATATCTGCAACCCAAATGCGTATGGTATTTAACCCATCCAGAGATTTTTGTAAAATTCAAATGCAATTGACTCGGCTTGAAAAAAAGCCAAATAAGATAAACTAAAAAAAAGTGTTCCTAAATTTAAGGAAAGGAGCTGAGACAAAACAAAAGAGCAAGACATCTCCTGTTTGGGAGCTCACAAGGCCAAATTAGGCCAAACTCATAAAGGAGTAGTTATACCCAAGCCAAAGACAAGACACACTGACAATGTGTGGAATAGCTTCTAACAGAAGATTGTACTTCACCACTTCTGAGCAAAGGACAAAAGCTATCCGAGGTGTAACAGGCACATCAAAAAGGGCCGAAAATGATGTAAAATATCCTTCTACAAAGTATTTATAGGGAATTCAAATAGCTGTATAATTAATATTTTGTCAGTACACACACTATGACCTCTTGTTGTCCCTAAAATATAGCCACTCACACTCTGGTTTCTGCAGCACAAGTGCACAAAAATTACAACAATTACCCACATGCACATCAAGCTGAAAACAGCTACACATCTGACACAAAGGCAATGAAATTCGTATTTCATCATTGTACAATCCAAACGATGACATGTGAGAATGTGTTCACCCTGGGGTGTTGCTGCTGTCCCCATTCCTCAGAGACACAGGGGTCTCGGGCAACGGGGTCACAGCCCAGAGCTGTTGCATGAGAAAAGGAAACTAGGGAACCAAACTAAACAGAATATCTAAAGAGACGTTCTGAACTGAGCTGAGCTTGAAAAAGATTACTCATTTTGACAACAGTTTGTTTGGTTGTCTCTTATTTTAAGTAGGAAAATAAACACTAGATAGACAGCAAAAAATACACTTGATAAAATATTTATATGGCATGTAGATTAATAATAAAAACATCACAAATTTAACAACAAAAAAAATAATCTGCTCTCAACTACCCCCCTTACCTCAATTAGATCTGGGCAAGCAAACAAACAACCTGACACAAATCATGTCGGCCAATTGTGTTTTGTTTCTTTGATCTTTGAGAAAGACGAGTTCGACAGTGTTCATTGGTCACTCAGGAAAAAAAGAAATGAAAAGCTGAAAATGTGAAAAGTAATGGAGGGTGACGTCTTTTGCGCCGATGTAGACAAGATATATTGACTGTGAGAACCACAGGTGGATAAAGCCGCTGCGCACATCCAACGAACGCCGCCTGGCTCTGCCATCCCTTCACACACAGCAGTCTCAGTCCCATATGTTTTCATCTGTGATACCACAATGGTGGAATGAGCTACCACATCAGAGCAGGGGCGTCCCTCTCTGACTTCAAGAAGCTCTTGAAAACTAATCTCTTCCGAGAAGACACCCCTAACCTCCAACATGCACTTCTGTGCTCTTCTTCTTCTCCTCTCTAGGTACAATTCTCTTGTACTGATTTTGATTTTTAAAATGATTTGTTCCTGTACAACCTACACTTAGAACAGGCCGATATTGAAAGCTGTTCTGTGCGTGGCCTATAATATCTTTTATCTATTAAAAAAAAAACAAATTACAATCTCAACGTTTTAATAACTGCGCATCAATAAATATTTGCTGCTGGAAGGTGCAACTGTAAACAGATGGCTGAAAGAGAATAAACGTAGGCTATGTGTGTATTTCACCTTACACATAATCTGCCCGAATAACTACATATTCACATCTAGTTTATCCCCTGACCAGCACTCGTTAATAATATCCAAAGCTACGAGAAACCATTTCTCAACCACCAGCTGACTTTAAAACATGCCGAATGCATCTATTACTACATGACTGTCTACAACGAGGACCTGCAACTCTGAGCTTTCATTTAACCAACGTTATAACTATAACCAGAGCCGTTACACCTCTGACTACGTTTCACATCTACGTCACACAAAGAGGAGCTACGGAAAGCCTTGTTAGATTCTTGTTCAGCTGACGTTTATTTAAATGTCCGCTCTGGTTTAACCATTTCAGACGTGCCGACTATGACTGCAGACAGGCGGCTCGCAGATAAATATAGAATACGTCAGAAACTATAGTTTAACCCAGGGGTGTGCAAACTTTTTTCAATGAGGGCCACATACAGAAAAATATATGAAGGGCTGGGCCACTCACTACAGGTAAGATATTTTGCCT
>JAPMOB010196067.1:0-14186 GCA_029875015.1 Lepomis gibbosus
TTAGATTCAACAAATGCTCCTATAATGAGATAACTATGTAAATGCTTAAACGCGTAAAGATGATAAATGCTTAGTGTGCGTAAATGAGCGCATGCTAATGAGAATTGTAAATTAGTATAATCACCACCCCAATAATACCATATAAGCATACGTGTCTTGCCTCATATATCAAGAAGTGTTCATTCATGAAAATGACTCTGACAAGTGAAACGAACTTTGAGTGCGGAAGTCCTGCTGTCAGGGATCCATAAAGGAAAGTCCATGTTTTTAATATTGTCAGCAGTAGAATTAAGGGAAAAGGGATGGATCAGTGTGTCTGTCTGCGTAATTACAGCTATAACTGGTAAATGGTCTGTAATTGTATAGCGCCTTTCTAGTCTTTGCGACTACTCAAAAAGCTTTACACTACGTCACATTCACCCTCTGATGGCAGAGGCTAAGGTGCAAACTGCGCATCAGAATTAGAATGACATCCTTACACATTCATACACCGATGGCACTGCCACCGGAAGCAAAGTGGAGTTCAGTGTCTTGCCCAAGGACACTTCGACATGCGCCGAACCGGGGATTGAACCCCAGAATGACCGCTCTATTCCCTAAGCCACAGCCACCCCAGTAACTAACAAGTTTCACATTTGCAGAACCACAGCCTGTGGTAGTTCAAACCACGACAACCACTCATCTGTCTCTGCAAATATGTCAGCACACTATTGCTGTCTTCCAAGGGCCAGACACACTACGGCATCCTAAAGATTACACTTCCAACTGACTATATTATAGGCGGAGACAAATTAACCTTCAATTGGTATAACAGCAGAATAATTACACGTGACTCGTACATCATCTCTGGACCTCTCGTAAATTCTGTCCGTACCTAAGACAAAATTCAAAATATGAGAAAATTGACGAATGCGGCAAGTTTTCCTGAATCACTTTTACAAGCCACTTAAGAACAAATTTGTTCATACAAGTGGTTCTTGCATGAGGCCGAATATTTGAAAAGAGAACAAAGAGTTTTACAGCATCTATTTTCTTGTGTTTTAAGCATGTCAATGCTGACCAAATCATTTTGAGAGGAATTCACAAGTGCAAAATTTTGAACAATACAACAGGATCCAAGCCAACCTGATTTACTTCTACTGGCCTCTGTAAAACACAGATAAATTAACTTGTTTTCAACATGTGGTGCGCATGGGTTTCACATGTAATCACACAGATTTCACGTGTGAATTTACATGGATTTTGGACTGATCACATGTAAAATCTTAATCTAAAAAAGTAACTGCATCTTCCAAATGTCGTGCAGTAAAAAAATGTACATTTCTCCTTTGAAAGGTGGTCGAGTAGCAGCATAAAGTAGCATGAAATACTCAAGTAAAGTACAAATACCTCAAAATTTTAAATAAGGTACTTGAATAAATGTCCCTCGTTGCATTTGTTGCAACTGTAAAGCACCAAATTATATAATAGGGATGTATAAACCAGTGCATGGTGAAAGGGCATGCAGAGTTCCTGGAGTGATCAGTTTCAGTAAGTGCTCTTTTTTTCTATCAGTGTTTCCATGAAGTTCTGAAAACTTCAACTGGATATGAATACTTGCAGCCAACATAAATATTTCTCCAGCGATCACCTATTCCACATATGTAGTGATTCACAAAATGATTTATATATCTTTCTCTATTACACATTCACAAAGGCAGCAGAGAGGGGCTGAGATCGTCTGGTTGCGTGCTTCTGTTAATCTTGATGGATTCTGAGCCCTTCAGTAAAGCAGTCGGTCCACCCACAAGTATGTGGTGGTGGTCGAGCATCCTGCTGCGACAGCAAAAAATGCTCAGCAACGACCCTTCCTCTGCACCCACTCTTTCTTTTGTTCCACATGTGCACATTAAGCACAAAAGAGGCTGTTTTCTTGATTTGTGTTCTGTAACTTCGTGGGGGTTTGCTTTGGCAACTTGGCAGTAAGTCCATCCAGACAGACTGGTGCAGGTAAAGTGCTTTCATTCACTTCTTAATTCTATTCCGTTCTTAGAGGCTTTCATTTCATAAAACATCCAAACCAGAGCGACGTCATCAGACTTCATCCCCCTCTGATCCCTGCTGTTCCCATCAGGACTTGCATACATATGTCACTACCACTTATGGCGGCAACTACTCATTATTTTCATGATCAAATAATCTGTCAATTATTTTTATGATTATTTTGTAAATTGGTAATTGTTAAAACATTAATGTCAGAAAAAAATCCCATTCCAGTTAAACAGAGCTCAGGGCGACATGTCTTGTTTACAGTGCAAAAACTTGAAGATATTCAGTTTACAGTGATGGAAACCACCGAAAAACAGTAAATCATCACAAAGGGGAAGCTGAAACTTGACTGTTTTGCTTTTAAAATAGTATTTTTTATAATTGTTTAATTTACTATTATCAAAATTATTACTTGATAATTTTCTGTTAAGCTACTAATTGATTAATGTTTCAGCACTCATTCTAGTGTAGTCTGCTCTGTACTTGAAGACATTTTGGATATATGGAGTGATTCAGACAGTTTCCCTCGTGTGTTTGTATTTACGATTTGTAATGACTGTACTCTATGGAAAATTACTTTGCATTTTTGTCAAATGAGATCAGCTGAACTCTAGGCAAGTAACACATGACGGAACACAGCATTCAATATAAAAACCTACCACTGAATATCGTCTTCCCTTCAGATTTTGCCCATTATATAGTTCACTTAAAACGTGACCTAGAGATTTATGAACAAACCTGTAAATTGATCTTGTGCTCTAAAACCTGCATGCAAATCCAATTCACTTAAAATAATTGCATTATAAATATTCTCCCTTAAAATACATCAGACCTACATCAGCTGGTGAAAATGTGCAGTCCCGTGGCTCCACTGAAACACCTCCACCACCTTTAAGGTATTCAGCAGAAGTGACTTAAACACCTCAGAGATACTGCATTCTCTGACAATAAAACATGCCAGATCGACTAGTCAGAAACGAATTAAAAGATTAGATAAATCCAGGGTGTGCCCTACCTCAACCGTCAGGTGTGTTTGTAGTCCTCGTTTAAACCCCACACAGTGAGCAGAGCAGAAGCAGGGTCCAGCTGGAAGGCTGAGATTTGGATCCTCAGTCAATACATTCCCAGTGAACGGAGAATAGCATCACCCTCTCTCTGGGAAAAAAAAATCCAGAACACCCCCACCGATGGAAAACCTCTTCTGTAGGGTGAGAGGTTCAGTTTCAGTTAAGAGCTCTTGACTCTCTGTGATCACACCATCTGTACGTCTCGAGGACTAGATTTTAAAAAGGCATTGTTAGGATTTTAGTCATGTGCTTTTCATCAGGAGCTTTGAAGTGATGCCAGAATGGTTGCCTTTAGACTCCTGAATGCAAGGTCTTTATTTAAAACCTACTGGTAGGTCTGTCACCTCCCCTCTCTTCATGGCCGGATGCCATATTAAATATTTTACATCAACATGAATGGTTCATACACTAAGGCCTGTTGACACTGGGTTAAACAAGCGTTGTGGCATGGTACAGCCGCTGTAGCTGATTGGGTTTTCTCAGTCAAACATCAACAGTTTGGATGCCAGGGATTTTTAGGATGATGCCATCTGTCTCATTGTTTGAGGGATTCCTTCATCTGGCTGCTTCATATTAACTGACTTCCCCAAACAAAGAGGTGCGATGTTGACCTCCAGGACATTTACATGATGATGATTTACATTTTACATTTATTTACATTTATTCACACTTTTATCCAAAACGACTTACATTTACATTTGCTATACAGTACATTTGCACGCCTCTGGAGCAACTAGAGGTTAAGCGTCTTGCTCAGGGACACAATGGTGGACGGGTCACAGTGGAGGATTGAACCCGGGTCACCCCTGATGAACCAGCTATTATTGATGTCCATTACAAAATAGGATGCAGAAATTAGCAATAAATTCTGACATTGATGAGAAAATGCATCACTGTGAGAAGAGGGGGCGAGTATGTGGTCATGATGATTGATAATTAAGGCTCCAGCATACAAATATGTATTTAAAACTATCATTGAGGCAGCCTGTGAGAGAGCTGGGAGCACTTTTCTTCTTTGGTGTTGTTATTTTCCAATTTGCCTCCGTTCTTCAGCAGTGACAGTTCTCCCTTTTGTAGACCAGCCAAATGCTTTTTCATATCTGAATAAAGCTGTAAAGAACCATTATGTAACAGACACCTATGTCTGAATGACAGAAAGACATTACTTTAACAGATAGCCAACTAAGGGGTGTCCTTGTTTCCAAATACTGGCCCTTATTTCTAGACATTAAAACCAATCTGGAGTAACTAGCATTACCTCACACCCACAGGCACTTTAAAAAAGCAGTACAGCAGTAATGTTTAATGACTTAAAGTGGTACAAGTTACCATCAGAGACAGTGAAAACTGGTAGTTTTCTTTTTGTTATTGTAAATTTCCTAGAGCATTTAAAAATAGCATGCCTTCACATAAATAAACTATTTGTTTTGTGTTATCTGCATGAAGTGTATCTTAACAAGACACAACAGGAACACCTAAAGCTCTTTACATTTGAGGCAGAAGTGGGAAATACCTCCCAAGAATGGAAAAGCTAACAGGGGCTTGTTCCCTCAGCGTTTCATGTGTTATACTGTTCGTTTTTCCATTCAGTGCTGGTATTTTCTGCTGAGCTGAGCTGGAACGGCATTCTGAGGCACAACTTATGGCAGAGCCAGACCATCCAAATATGCCCTGGTTTGGCAGTCAGATGAACCGAAATGGGAGCGGGTCTGTGTTCTGGTTTCAATGCATCTTCACGATGGGGAAATCATATTTTCCAAACCATCAGAGACCTGGTTAAATTATCATCTAATCAGCAAGGAGCCTGCTGAGGTCCCCCATGTTTAACATACTCTTTGAAAGAAATTTCTAAACTGAAATTACTTGTAGTATTTCTAATCAAATGTTTGATTGAATTACTTCAGTCTACTTCAGTCAGTTTTTTCACTGTTGTAACATTGACTATTGTATCCTCAATGTATTGTTTCATACCACAGCAAGACTGTTGGGAATGTCTCCTTAAACAAAAATATAAGAATGACATACACAATGACTCCCTTTCATTTAAAGCTGGGGTAGGTAATGTTGGAGAAACTAGAGATAGCTCAGTTTTGAAAGTATTTAACTGGGGAAAAAATCCTGCCTCCCTCCAAATCTACTCCCCCAAAACACATGATGGTACACAATGAGTGCACGAGCAGACTGTGCACAGGTAGACAAGCAGGTAAGCCAGCTAGGCCAAAGATACCACACAGGATTTGATTTAGTGATTACTGTCAGGACGTTTAGAGAATTTATAACAAATATTTAATACAAAACATGCTTCTAAAATACATTACATATCCTTGCATTTAAGCTTCATATTCAGCAGTTTGTGGGAAAACTGATGATAAAATCCCATTTGTTTTTTTAAACAAAGCCGGCTTCTCCCTCTAAACTTAAAAAAAAGTGTTGTTTCTGCTGCTTACTGCATGATGCTGGACTCGGTATGGGCGTGTCATATGATTATTTGAAGGTAACGTTGCTATCGGCTCCACAGTGTGGATGAGTTTATTCCAAAAGGGGGATCTACAGTTCATGCTTGCATCTTGTCGATGATTACATGCTGTGGGCACTGTATATCATGGACCACTAAGATGTATTGCAAACAATAAGGCTCTCACTCTTCTCCACAGGTTTAAGGGGTTTGCACACCCCTCCTTTTTAACCATCCTGTGTAATCAAAAGGTTCCTGGTGTGAGTCTACTAGAGACCAATGTTATAACTAGATAGGAATCTACATAAAGTGGTGTGTCGGGTGTTTTGGGGTTTTGTTAGGATAAGTTGATGGTACTAGATTGATCCTATTTATATAGGTTGTTAGGTTGTTTTGTGATGCCATCTTTTTCATAGCCATTGAATTTATTTATTTGTCATATTTTTAATGCTGATGATACATTTTGTGTTCTCTGTTTTTATGTGTGTATATCTCACTAAAGATTTAAACTAAACAAGGCTTTGCTGGTGAAAAAAGGTCCAATAAAAATATGTATTACTGAAAAAGTGTAAGCAGCACTCGATCATAAACTTAATTTGTTTAGAAATTTTCAACTTTCACATGCAAAAAAACACAACCTGGTGAAAAGTAGATTCATCTTCAAAACACCAGGACGATTTTTACATTGCCGGTAGTGAGCGAGCTACCTAGTCACCATAAAAGACTTTTTTGCCTAAATGTAAAATATTGATTTTAGTTGTTTACCTGCAAAGCCAAACATTTTACTAATCGCAGCTAGAGTTTAAGAAGCACTTCACTGTTGGTGAATTTCAACGCTAAGCTTCGCAGAACCTCACGTTTCAAAAGGCTCATGGAAGAAAGTCCAGTGTAAACCACGGATATCTGATATGTAAGCAAGTCTACATTTATGATCCTTCTGTTAAAACCTTGTGCTCAGTTTCCAGCTCCTCATAATCACAGCTTCATAGCTCTGCTGAAACAATACCCTGTTATGAGCCAGATTTTAAGATTAAAGGATACCATTTTCCTAAACATTGCACGGATCTGATTAGACTCTGATGTGAACCTGCCTGTTTTTTTTTACTTTCTGTGCACTATGAGAGGACACAGGCTTTGTTCTCCCCTCTTAGGATCGCAAGCCTAACAGTGAATCCCATCATATTATGTCTGTCCAAAAAGCAACCTTTAAAATGTTGAACTTGAGCAAGGACGTCTGTCGTGCAGTCATCTCCTCTTCAGGGGGATGTGCAAGAAAAACTCATACTTCTCAGCTGACTGGTCTGCCACTGAAAGATTTTATTCGGTAGCTTTAATAGTCAAAATAGGGAAATTGGTTTGTGGTAGTGAAAGAATTTATGGCGTAATTGTTGGAATTACAGTATTCAAACTGCAAATTAAATGTTAGAGATTATTTCCTGATGGGAGATGGTCTGAGTTCCTGATGGGAGGCGGTCAGGATGTCTCTTCTCCCTCAGGATCTCATACTTTCCAACCCGTCAGACGTCTGTGACGGCTCTGGACCCATTGGATCTTGTGTTTTTATGAATTTCCTCCAGCTGAGTCTTTACAGCTTTGAGTCACCGGGGCAACTTGCAGGGCGCTGGTGCCAAGAAGTTGCCTCAGCGTTATTGCTTTAGTGCCATATTAACATTGTGTTGCCAGGAAACATTTTAATAGAGCTGTGACAAGGTCACCACTCAGCATGTTACCTGCTGCTGGGAGTGTTACCCAGCCAGGCCTCCTCAGGCTTCACCATGACCTCACCTCGGCAAAAGTTCATCTGATGTAGGAATTTTTGAGGCTGATACCAATATTGATATTAGAGCGTATTCTTTTTTCTTTTTTTTAATCTGACATATATTGCTCATAGGCTCAGATTCCATGAGTGCTTTACAGCTTGGACACTCACGGGTAATTAAGAGCACCCACAGTGAAATCATAAAGTGAGCTCACAATATTGGTACAATAGAAATGTCGTCTAAGTAAAATAAATAGAAGATTGGACATTGTGTCGCAGCAATGGGTTTTTATTTATGACCTAAACCTGTGTCCCTTTCTATATTTAACCTTCTTTGTGTAGTTCAACAATCCCCCCATGTTTGGATCAATAGAGATTTCTTGCATTTTGTGTGCTGCATCTGATTTTCTGAATTTGCTCTGGAAATGTATGTTAATACCCTGCAGCCCTGTACACAGGATTATCAATTGACGATGGATGGATGGATGTTAATAAGCACACACTAACTTTCAAACCTAAGTCATTGCAAAATGAATTAAACAGTAAAAAAAATGTGTCCATCAAGTTTTTAATAAATGTAAGAGGACACAGGGGAAGCTAAAAACACTTGATGTGAAAAGTCTTGACACTAGCGACAAGTTGCCTGAACCCACAATAATAGCTGCATTATAAGTTTATTATAGAAGATTATAAAGTTGTTATTAAATGTAGGGGAAGTGGAGACGGTGTTTAATTGGTGAATTTCGATGAATAAATTACAATTAATATAACCAAGAAAGTATTTTAGTAAGTGCACAGCTGATCAACTAAACATGCAAGAATGTATATGAAAAATGTATTTTTATGAATGTGTACATTTAGGTTTACGTGGTTTCAGTAAACTTAATTAAGCTACCAGAATTTTAAGTGTTAACAAAATATACAATAACTATCTCCTGCACTCTGTTAATTAGTTGTTAAGTAGCAGCTTAAAATAGATAAAGTTAGGATAGCAGTATATCTTTAACAATACATTTGATGAAATAAAATAAAGTGGTTTAGGTTTAGTGGTTCCAAAACTTTTTGCCTTGCGACCCCTTGAAATTCAGTAATGCCCACTTGACACCCATAGTTTATAACCAAATAGTAATTATCTCAGTTTTATTTGAATAACTTTTATAGGTCTGCAGGATGTATTAATTCTCATGAAGAACAAAGCAAAGATCAGATAAACAAATATATATTTGTGTAGCGTGTTTTCTTTTCCTGCTTTCATATCTTGTAAATTATTTTGTGACCAAAAACAAGACCCAAGTTATAGTATACTGGATTTATCCTGAAAGAATTCATCCTGTTTTGGAGCTGAATGAATGTCCAACTTTCTAATTATTTTTACCTTATGAAATGTCTGCAGAGTCCTCATCTTGAGGAGCCGAGTGAAGGTCATGTGACTAATGACGATTAGATTGTTCCTTTGTGTGTTTGATGAACATAGCAGCTGTTCATGTTGGCAGACATGACGAATTCTCTTGTTTATACAGGAAAACCTTTTGATCTCTGAGCTTCGCCTCATTGGAACAAAGTTTTCCAGCTGAAGTACGATGAGATGACGACTGCCAGCATCTAGAAACTGACCAGACATTACTGATTGTTGTTTTTATTGCTTTTCTGCTTTAAGGTTTATTTTTGTCTGCATATAATTACGTAATATTTCCAATTTGTCTTACCAGCGAAGACATTAAGGTTTTTGTCCTCTTCACATTTGAGCTTTTCTGTTCCTACCGTCCCATAGATCTGTCCACTACTGAAGTAAATGATCCTAAACCTCAGGCTTTCAGAGGAAAATATTATGATAAAGTTGGCTTCCAGCTCTCATAATAACAGCTTACATTGAATGTGTATTGCATGGTGGTAGAGGACATGTGATACAAAGAAAGATCACCGCATTTTATCATGACTCATTCTTTAATAGTCATCATGGCTCCCCTGAAGCCTGAGGTGTTAATTTGACAACATGAAAGTAAATTAATCTACTCCTCAATGTACTGGGTGTGCTGACAGTGAAGGGAATCAGGGAATTCAGTGGAAGATAATGTAACTTCTTGTTTGGATATTTGACTTTTATATACCTCACAGGTTTAAGATTTGCATTCAGTGTCGACATGTGTATAATCCTAAATAAACTCAAGTTGTTCTACAGTGTTCCAGATGGGAACATAAAGCGTATGTAGCCTGGTTCCAGACCTCGTAATCACCACTCAGATTGTTTTCATCAAATCAAATAGGTCTGGAGTTGTGCCCAGATTATAAGTTCCACAAAATCTTCCATTTTCAGGTTTGTTGTAAATTTATAGAACAGAATTAATTATAAAGGCACTAGAATCTATAAAGCTGTTATTAACACTGTATTAGTCAACAGTCCATCAACTTGTATTACTGACAGCAGTGATTGAATCAGCTTGGTTTGTGAACTGCATCTGTGGAGTCATTAGTGAAAGTCAGAGCCTTGATGTATTCTAAAATGGACGCAGACGGATGCAGTTCTGTACTGTATGTCTGTGTACGCATTGCACACTTTAGAAAACAAAATGTCGACCGCTCTAGTTGGCGTGCATGTAAGTAAACCTTTTTTATTAGATAGGACAGCAGGAAAGGGGGAGAGAGAGGTGGGATGACATGCAGCAAAGGGCTGGAATCAAATCCATGCTGCTTCTGTGTTACGGCACATTGCTAGTTTTTTATCAATTAAAACGAGCAGTCACATAAATCTGAACCCCCCCTTTTAATTAGAAAGTCCATTTAAAAATAAGACTACTACAATTTTAAAGCGCCTCCTTAATTCTTGGCTGATTAGCCGGGCTCACTGTATTCTTCTGGGTGAAAACAGCTAACGTGGTTCCTCACCTTCCTTGTATCACTAAAGTGCTTCATTTTTGTGAGGCAGATTTTACAGCTGAGTCCAGAAAATTAACAATCAACATTATTAGGTTATAATTTTGTGTGGGCTACAAACTCCCGATGATGTTCTGTCAACCAGTAAGTAACAAAAAATGTCAGCACAGATGTTCCATATATGTGTTTGAGGTCCTTAGTTTGTACAGCAGAGAGCATGTATGTTTATGTTTTATGTGTTTATGTTGAAAAATGAATGTCAGATTATTTAAATTTCCAAATATCAACATGGGCCTTCAGCCTCAAAAAGCAGTAACTAGTTGGCCTTCATGCCATTAGGCATCAAAATGGACTTCTCAACAAGTAAAAGCCCACTTTTAAATGAACATGACTATGAGTGCTGTTATTGTCATAATTATCCTTTTATCTTATTAGTGGAGTGACCAAAAATGTGACTTGCTAATTCTGAAGTGTTTTTATTTATATGAATTAGTGCATGTAGGTGGGACTTCATTGATCAGTCAGAAATGGGAACATAGTGAAGTTTATTTGAATTTTGCATCGTAACATTGTGTTAAACTATAGTATATGATTGTTGACACATATCATTTATGCATATTGGCCAGCCAAGAGCAAAGTGAAGGGCAGTTGTGTTTCAGGTCAAATGTTGAAATACATTTTTTGAAAAAAGTCACTTTTGGTATTGACATTTAACAATGAAATTTCAAATGTTCTAGTCGAAGTTATTAAAAGCAACAGTACAATCTGTAAGTACTGAAAGAGCATTTAATCTACATCTCCAGCTGGAGGAGCATTGTTTTGTTCACTGTCAGTGCTGATGTAGACTTAGGGGCATAGAAATAAACAAAAATAAAGCGTAAACACAAACTTATAGTATGGTTAAATAATATTTGTATTGAGGAACATTGACATCATTATGAAATACTTAAATTTACATTAGGACATTACTTGCAATGCCACATTTCTCTCTTTGAGAGATCTTAAGGTCAAAGGCATTTGTTGGAAGGCTCTCCCAATAATCATGTTTCTTCAGACCTCATAGTCAACATTGCTATACTCAGAGGAAATAGCAAAACCTCTGCTAACCATAAACCCCACTAAACAGTTAATGAAACCACGTAACCACGCGGCCCTGTTCAGTAATGAGACATGGCAAAATAAAAGTTACTCGACTTGTATAAGCATATGCATGGCTCACCATCACTCAATATAACAAAATGAAGGGAAAATTACCATTACTATGAGGAAAATAATTAAAGTACAATACGGCCTGATCATGTAAGATACATGCATTTTATTGTTGTTGGTCCATCAGCGCTGAACTACAGATCAAAATCTATACCATTTGTCGAGACTCCCGTTATCCCCTTACGTTAAGAATAAATCCGGTTTAACTGCACCAGAGGAAATTAGTCCTCCTTCTGTTCATGTGCCGATAAAGAACGTAAAAGAGGAAATAGACTTTATCTGTGAGAGGGAATAGCTCCCCTACAGCACTCACTTTAATGTAATCCTGCTCTTAATCTTTAACAGAAAGAGCTTGAGGGATGTGCCACACATGCAATCTCACTTCTCACACTCCTTTCCATGTCAGAGTTTTTATGAAAGATGACGTTGGAAGAAACAGAGCTGAGAAATGGAACATGAAGGTGCAGAGGTTGTTAAAAATATATGTGGCGGGCTTGTGGTCTCACTTCAGAGAATTCTTTCCATTTATTTATTAGCATTTTTACTGTGTATGGTGCAGAAATTCTTTCCATTTTAGGGAGTTTAACATTTTACTAAAGCAGACAGATGTGTTTTTTGAAGTCTGAAGGTGTTCTGTCACCTTCGTACCTGTTAAAGTTGGGCCAGGCGACAGTGCAAAACAACTTACCAGACCTACAGTGTATTAGAGCCAGAGAAGAAGAAAATCTTACGTTTATGCAGCTCGTAAGGCTTCAGGCCAAGTATATGACAGGACAGTACATTCCCTTAAGGCAAATTACTTCAGCAGTAACCGTGTTTTGACAGTTAAATTCCTTTTTCCATGTTCAGCCTGTACATCAGACATTAATGTGAGAGCCTCTTTTTGAAGTAATTTCTTATATTTTGGGTACTCTCTCAATAACATACAGCATCAAAGGAAGCTAGTGAGGGGAAATTTTATCGCAGGTTTTGACTTCTCTTGGCACATTAAAAACCAAAATCATTGCCCCTCTGTTTCGTGGGTTTTAAAGAAGTCTTTAGTTTTTGTTTTGCGAGAGCTCAGGTCACTTGTTTTTCTGGGGTTTTAGGACCACGCTGGAGGAGGAGCGTACACAGGAAAAGGCTGTTGGTGAGACCTTCTGCGGGTCAATGTAGTTGTTTTCCAGCCTCACGGCCACCAGAGTAGAGTCTCCGCTGTGGTTCAGGTCACAGATGCCTTCGTCAGGGATACTCCTGGAAGAAACAGCATCCGGATGCAGTTAGATATGGACATCATTACATCTAGGACTAAAGCCACAACTAATTTGACGGTTATTTTTGTAAATAATGAATGAATTATGTGGTGGAAAATGGCCATCACAATTATCTTAAACCAGCTGTGATTTATCGGGACAAAACATGCATGAGGTGATATTACGTAATTATATGCAGATGTTTGCTTGAAAAATTTCTAAAGCAAATTTTTGATTATCAATAATCAAACAAATTGTTTCAGCTCTTGCCAAGACTGTAGAAGTAGTTAACGAATTTTTGTTTTATGATTCAGATAGGTTTTTATAGCGCCTCTGGTTTAGATCTTTAAAACTACACGAGAAAATAAAAGAAATTGTGTGACAGAAAGCCGAAAAAGAGAATCGGCACTCAAAGCTTTCTGTCAGTCCACACAGATCTGGTAGTGATTTTAGATGTAAATTTCGTCTTTTGTCAAGGTCACAGAAACATCTTAGGACCATTGATCAAGTGAGACCACTTTTCAGAATGAGCCTGAAAAGCTGGTACATGCATACATTTAATTTTGACTAACTCTTTACTAAGCGTTCACAATTCCTCACTGCTGCAAACACTTCACTTGCTACGTATATTTTTTAGAACTGATTTTAAATCCTGTTATGTAGCCTTACATAACCGAACACCTTCCTGTATCCATGAAGTTTTGATGTACGTTCCAACTAGAACTCTCAGATCTTCCGCTGCTTTCTTAAAAAGATTCTTAATGTTCCAAGAAAAAATTATGGTGTATTTTTAAAAAGAAATGAATTAATGTCTTTTAATTTGGGTTTTCTTTCTCTTGCTATCAAGGTTTTTTTTGTTATTTTTTCATATGGACTGTAGGTTATTGCTATTATTTGTACTTTACCACATATGTTAAAATTATCTGCAGTATTTTCTTGGAGGCAGGTTACAATTTCTCACCTCTAGGCAGTGAAGATGGAGCATGTTTAAATTGTGATGTTACCTTTTATATAAAACCATGCTACAACTAACACTGTGTGTACTGTGCGTGGACCTGTGAGTGAGTAATAAGGTGAATCAGGGTGACTCTCAGGTGGAAATATGAATCAGTTGTTTTTCGTTCCTTGTCGTCAAGACAACTCTCCGTCCAGTAAACTTTCAGCCTTAGTATTGTCTGGCAGGCTGTGCTGAATGAGTCATCTGGTCAGGCTCTGGTCTGTTGTGGTACTCTTTGTTGTTGATCTTAAAGGAATGAATTGCATTTAGATTTTTTCCATCCTCTCTGTCTTTAATCACCTGGTTTTCTGTTTGAAGTTTAAGAAAGAAACAATCTCTATTTTCTGCTAGTGTAAAATGATGTTATTTGTTAATACCTGTTTATTATAACTTTTGTCTTATTTCTATAGTTTTGTCCTTCATTTGTCAGTCACGGTAACGTTGTACTCATACAATCAATAAAGTAGTTCAATCAGCAGTGTTGTAAGGTAACGAAGTACAAATACTTTGTTACTGTACTTAAGTAGAAATTTCATGTATCTGTACTTTACTTCACTATTTAAATTTA
>JAPMOB010196086.1:0-11362 GCA_029875015.1 Lepomis gibbosus
TGTGTGTGTGTGTGTGTGTGTGTGTGTGTGTGTGTGTGTGTGTGTGTGTGTGTGTTTTACTCAGATGTCCCAATTCATAGTGCAATGTCTAAATCCTTATCGGAAGCCAGACTGCAAACTTGGACGCATCAGCAACACAGAAGACTTCAAACACTTGGCTAGAAAGGTGAGATTAAATAATAAGATGTTTCCACATACAGTTATAACTTCCACTGAGAGGCTTTGAACCTTTCCTTGGCCTCTACGTGGTCAAAGCACAATGAGAGCATTGGGTGGCTTTTTTACTTAAAAGGAAAAGTTTTAAAAGTTTCCCTCAAACCAGAACTAAATAGTTGAGCTCCCATGATTTTGTCTCGAGCCAAATGCTTTTGTATTGTGCCTCTGGAAGAGACTACATGTAAACTATTATCTTCCTCTCTTTTGTTTTACTCATTCCTTTCTAAAAAGCTCTTTTCAACCAGCGTTTCTTCAAAGGGCAGCATTCTGTTTTTCCATGGTTCCCAGTGGGTCCATGGGTTGCATATTTGGGAGTGGTTTGCACTGAGTGCCACTCGGACATACCAGGACTCTGAGGCCATGGGCACAATAAACAGAAAGACGAGCTGGGCTTCACTCATTTAAAGATTGCGTTTTATTGTTTGAAATTATAAAGGGCAGAGTCCCTAAAAGAGAATTAACCATCCAACCACTCTACCACAACTTAGATACACATTGTAATTTTATAATTCACTGAAGTCTGGTGACAAGAAACATGTCTAACTCTTTCCTCTGCCCACTGTTCCAGCTAACTCACGGAGTTATGAATAAGGAGTTGAAAGCTTGCACCAATCCTGAGGACCTTGAGTGTAACGAGAATGTGAAGCACAAGACCAAGGAGTACATCAAGAAGTACATGCAGAGATTTGGCTCTGTGTACAGGCCCAAGGAGGACACAGACGTGTACTAGCCTCAGAGGCCACAGATGTTACCCTTGCTCTGCGCTAACACAGGAGAAGCACAGATTTGCCTTTCCATTCACTCCTTCATGTATGTACTGGCCAGTCTGAACCGTGAAGTAGTTTCTTATACGTATTTATGACTAACAATTGCACTGCTGCCCAAGAAGCTCTCCGGGCCCCCCGGATGGATCGCTGAGGAATCCAATCTTCTCTAAACTCCAGGTGCAGTGGGTGCAGTGCTCTCGAAAGATGACACTGAGGGGTGCTACAGATACTGATGTTTTCACAGACTGTTTGATTTTAAGCAATTTTCTTTTTCATTT
The DNA here is from genome assembly GCA_029875015.1 of Lepomis gibbosus. Lineage (NCBI taxonomy): Eukaryota > Metazoa > Chordata > Actinopteri > Centrarchiformes > Centrarchidae > Lepomis > Lepomis gibbosus. Next base: position 1,262 of record JAPMOB010196086.1, read on the forward strand.
GTTGCTCTTAAATGTTCCCGAGATGATCACCTCAATTCCACTTTTTAAACTCTTCTAGCCCTGAATGAGGATTACTCAGTGGAATAAGTTTTTGGAATCATATTTATCAAGGTTTCTTTGTTACTTTCCACTGTTAAAAATGTATCAATGACAGAACAGTCCAGACCCCCCCCCCCCCTCCCACTACTTCCTTTTACTTGTGCACGCTCCAACTCCCTGCCACTGACTCTGTATCTGGTGCTGCTTTCAACTGGGCTGTGGAGGTCCAGGCTTCCACTCCTCAAACCCTGCCTTTCTCAAACACAAGACATTTGGAGCGTCTGTTGTTTTATGAGTGCATGATGTAGGGTGAGGTCAGCGTGGAATCCCATGAAATTCCTACATTTTCTCCAACTTCAAGTAATATGCCCTTAAACGGGATGAGTTTTACTAACAATACACTTGGGGATCAGCCAATAACCAGCAGGTTGGCAGTGGGGTTAGTGATCAATATTTACATGTTTTTTATCAATTTATGTATAGTAACGGGAGCAGGGTTTGAATGTTATGTTTGATGTGCTGTTTAGCTGTGTATCCATTTTTCCCATTTCCTGTCCAACCCCTCCTCCAGCCTGTTCTGCCCTGTTTCCTCTTCTTGCTGAAAATGAAGGTTGTAGCATTGGCATTTTAACAGTTTCTAAACGTGTGTTCTGATTCTTTTTTTTTTTAAATCATTAAATGTCCTAGTGAGACATTAGAGACATTTAGGTTGGCCTTGCTCCACAGACTGTCACTCATTCATTTCCAAGATTTTTACAGTATCAAGTTAGATTCATTAGTATTAGGTCACAAGTTTGTTGCAACCTATGAAATTGCATTAAATAATGTTCCAACATATGTACATTGCTTTATATGTGAATATATTGAAGAATAGTTTTGGGAATGTTTAAATAAGCAGACACTTTGTAAAAGGACTATCATTTCATGATTAAAAGTGTAAATAATGTGTAAAAATTACCAAAGCTGTACGCAGGAGTGTAGTGTCAGGGAGCACAGTGAGCCCACCCATCCTCACCAGCTCAGTCCTCCTGATGCAGTTCCCCACATAAGTCTGTCAAACTTAGGACCCCACTGACTGGCAACCCTCTGTTTTATTTCAGTGGTGGAGAAAATTTTCATGTTTTTTTTTTGGTCTATTAATTTTCTATGTACAAAGTTTCACCCTACTCTACTGTAAGTATTGTGTAAGCACATTGTCATACCGAGTGTACAAACATTTTAAAAGATAATAAACTTTTTTGTAAAATTATGTTTCCCTTCTGTGCAGTTGAATCTGCTTCACTTGGGTGTCAGTTATATAGACTTGAACAGATCTTAGCAAATGTGAGTGACCTCTGTTACATGATTAACTGCTGAGTGCACACCCAATCCCATTTTAGATTGGCTCCCTCCTCTAATTATCGGTGCACATGGCATGAATGCCACTAAAGCACATATGTACAGTGTTGAGCCAGATGTTTGGCCCCAGTAAAGGGAATCAAAGTGATAGACTGCCTTCATTTGAGACGTTCATTGTGCTCCAAATATGGAGACCTGTGACGAGTGGAGAGAGGCGCTGCTGTGCTTGCCCTCTCTCCTTTGTCCCAACCCCCCTCCAGTGTATGCACATTCCACAGCCCCATGCCTGTGTGCTACAGACCGCAGTTAAGCAGTCCCGTCTGGAGTGTGTGACGGCATGTAACACTGCCCTAGGCCATGCAAGATGCCTGCTCCCACTTAGAACTGAATGCAAAGAGATCATTAACAGATTTGGGTGCACAGGGGGAGCAGGAGCAATCAGATTGTGCCTCAGAGAGAGAAAGGAAACTTTCCACCAGAATATTTTGGATAATGCTATTATTTTCATTTCAGCCTTACATTATTAAATACTTCTTAACTGATTTCCCTCAGGATTTTGACTAGGAAATGTTCTTATACACTAAATCCCTTGATAAGGGGTACTATATTCTAAATATGTCCAAACCTCTTCACTGCATAATCCATCAAGTGCATTTTATATTTTACTGAAAGTGACAGACATCTATAGGACTGTGGTTGTGGTCCAGTTCAACAGTAAGTTTCATATGAATGTTAACAACTTGCTCTAAATACAAAGGCATATAACATAGTATTCAAATTACAAAAGCAATGCCAGATTACATGCTTATTGTTAATTGTTTAAGACATATGGGAGGTATGATGCAATAAAACTGCATGGCTCAAACTACTGAGATCTGTTGAATCTTTGTCATTTGTCCAATCAGATAAACTCAAAAAAACATTTGTTTCAAACATTTAGTATGGATATTTTAACTGTAGGATATTTGCTTTTAGCTACTATTTCAACTATTTAGCTATCCTATACTTTAAAGTAATTATTATTAGCTATCTATCAAGTTTCACCCTGACCTGTTACTTTTATTGTTAGACTGTTTATTTGTTCCTTTTAATGATCTATTTTAGCCATTTATCATTTATTTAAAAGTAAAAGTGATCCCTAATTGTTAGAGGTTTGTTTTAACCATTTAGCTTTTTATCACTTTTAGCTGTTTCAACTTCTCTGCTTTCTTGCTACCTAGTTTTGAGACACTTAGAAAACAATGTTGAGGTATCTTTTATTAAATGTAAATGTAAATTGTAATTCAAATGTTTTTTGTTTTGTTTTTTTAAATTAATTGAACTACTCCACAGTCACCTGAGCCAGAAGCAACAGGGTACATCATTGCAGCATAAAGACATAAATCTCATCTACTGCATGGCGCTGCTTACTGTGTAGAGTTCTTTGGTTAAAACAAAGGAGCAGTGAATTGTCAAAGTTATTTATTAAATGCATAAAACTCTTACAAAAACACATTGAGGCATATCATTAGGAAATATTTACACAAAACCATACCTGGCTGGCGTTAAAAAAATATCAAACCATCTGAGGCCATAACATAGTGTAACTTGGACAAAGCAGATGTCCATGGTGCTCATAGATTTTATTTAGTTTTAGACTTTAAATGGTGATGAAATAAATACAAAAGCAAGATGGCAACTTGGACACAAGCATTGGTGTTAACAGTGCCTTTGGATTTTTTTTTGTTGTCTCAAATGAGAAATCAAGGTGACAAAAAATGGACCTGTGTGTTATGAATGTAAGGACAATAGTCATTTCTATTCCCTTTCTTCAGTCATCACAATTCATAAATGATCTCACTTTAAGGCATGACTTATCAAAAGAAAGCAATATTCAAGTTATTTACAAAGATGATTATGAAGAAGAGCTAAGAAAGGTGTTTTTATATTTCACTGAATGCTTCATTTTAACTGTCTTCTGATGAGATTTGAAACATCACTGGTGCATAATATATCCTCAGTGTAAATAAATACCAAGGGTACTTAGTGACTGCAGCAAAAAACAAGAAATAAACTAACAACAGAACAAGGTAACAAATCTTTAAAACAATTGTGAGGAGTTCCCATCTACACATTAGATTAAGTGTTCTTCTAAAGAAAATAACTGCAAGCATCATTGGGATGGTTAAGAAGATTCAACCTTTGATGCTATTGGAGAAATGTGATCACTTGGCCATGTAAACCCATAATTGGTTTACTTGGATTTTTCTTCTCTTTTTAGGCATGCACATGTGCACAGAAATGAACCCAAATAGGGAAAGTCACATCATGTTGGAAAGCAGTGTTGTTGGAAGACACTTTGGCAAAAATCAACTGCAATACCAAAGTGGTTGCTGAAGTTGTGATTCGTAAAACAAGGCTAGCCACACTAGAAAAGTGATGATCTAAGCCATCCATATTTGTTTACAATAGCACATGGAAGGCTGATATTTTTTAGAGGGTGCGGGGGATAAATCTGATTACTGTTCAAATTACACATAAACAGTGGTTTGAGAAAAATGTAATTCGTGCAAACACATTATACTGTTTCCTGCCAGTAACCGAACACTCAAAGTACTAGCATTTGTGCACATGTAAACTGCATTATAAATGCACTTGTATTGTATGTGGAGATCATTGTAGGTCTAATCCAATCTGATTAGGTTTCTGCACTGTCCATTGAGAAAGGGATTGAGACTTAACTACAAATAAAAAATGTTGTTCCCTCAGTAGTGGCAGTAGGTGAAAGGTATATGTTCATTTCCTGTATTAACTGGTGATTTCCTTTGTATTGAAAACAGACACATCACATGTGATTGTTGGATCCATGTAAAATCATATGGTGACATAAACTGGGGTAGAGGAAAGTGTTCCAATAATAAAATTGTTCTTTTGGTATTAATGGAGTTATAAGTGTCTAAAAAAGCTATCAAAACCATCAGAGGCAGCCTCCAACAGTGACAGGGGTGTTGGTATCAGAGTGCCTCCCTTGTCATTCCAATGGAAGTTCTTCACTTGAGTCTTTTAGTGTCACACGTGTGTTTGAGGAGCCGTCAGACCACAGAAACACCCTGCGTGGGGCAGTTAAGAACTGTTACTACATCAGGCCTCTCGATGCGGGCCAGTGCAGAACACAGCAGTCCCAGAGTGGAGCCTTCTTTCTGGGCCCAGTTAGAGAGGAGCGTGTGAGAGGGGGCCTCTCCATGCCCAAACAGGTCCAGCTGTTCAGGCTCATAGCCCAGCGCTGCGCCCAGCTGCCTCCACCCCTGACCCCCTTCCTCTTGCAGGAGACGCTCCACCTCTTCCTGTCTGTGGGGGGGTAGGTTGATGTACAAACGATTGTCCTGCTTGCTGTCCCTCTTAGTACCTGTGGAAAACAAAAAACAAAATCTTTCCATTTGGCTAATTCTACCAAGAAAACTAACTGATATTTTCAGTGATAATTATAGTATTTATGTTATTAATGGTTATGATAATACTGGCAAAAATGTTAACATTTTTTAAGTCTGTTTAAGTTTGTGCCCTGTGTTTCAGTGTTTCTTCCCACAAACCCACTACATGTTAACAAGGGTGTCGAATGTATTTACTTCCTCATAAATAACAAGTCAGTATTTAAAGTACTTTGAAACTTGCATCGTTTGCATACAGTACATATTTGTTAGCCAGCAGTCTTCCTCTTCACTGCCTTCCTTTTGTTGGCACATTGCTATAATTCCTAGTGCAATACTGAAATGCCTGAAACTTGCATCTTCATACAGTGGAGGCCAAGAGTGTTCTGTCTGGAAAACTAAATACATTTGCTTTTTCTAATACAACCCTTTAAGTCCCAGCCCATTTGACACTTTATAAACAAGGGCAATAAAATCAATTCTGAAATGTATGATTAGTAAGGTAATGTGATTAGTATTAGTTTAAATTCTTGCCGCTTTCTTCAGGATTTCATGTGATTCCCTTTTCTGAGTTTTTTCTTCAATAATCCAAACATCTAGTGATGCAGACATCTAAGTGCATTTCAGCACATTGAATTAAAAAAGGTCTGGATGTTTTAGTAACTTTGTTAAAACATCTTCTGAAGCCTCTGAAAGCTTAATTTAGTTTAGTTTCAAAGACCCTTTGTGCACCACACCTTTGGTTGGCTGGTTGTCCTGTAGGCTGTGGGAGTCCAGAAAAACACCGCTGTCACTTTGGAGCTTTTCTCCCTCTGGAGATGTTCCCAACTCAGCCGCACGGGCCTTAGATAGAGCCCTCTTCTGTTTACATGATCTCCAGCTGAGAAAAGCAGAGGAAAACAATGTCATTTAAGCTACCCACGGTGAGCTATTTTTCATCCCAGAGCCAAACTTATAATCATTATTACATCCATTTAAGGACTAGGACTCATCCCTAGTGAATACCCACCATTTATAAGCCACATAAAGAAGCAAACCCAGCACAACAGCAGCCAAAACAGACACGTAGGCCAGAATGTTGTTGCTGCCACCCTCATCGTGCAAGGCAACCTTGGGTGTTCCAGGAGAAGGACTAGCCTCCCCTTCATCTGGCCAGCGAGGAGAATCACGGGTCCCATCAGGCCCATCCAGGGGAGGTCGAGACAGAATGTGCAGCTTCCTATCTATTGAGGTTGAGAGAAAGGGAGAGACGTGTCATGGATAGAAATATTGCATGTGCACATATGCACATCAGAAACACATTTGGGATGCATAAATTAGGGCCAGAAATAATTCCACAGATGCCTTTGCGCCTGATGTAATGATGGCCTCAGTCATCCCCATCCCCTGGGGTTTTGAAACCTTTCATTGCCCCTGTTTCCAGCCTTGTTGTCCCTCCTGCGGTCTGCCTATTTTAGGATCAAACACTACAAAGTACTGTGCTGACCTCTTGGGAGTTGAAGGGTCATGACATATGGACCCACACTGTGTACAGATGACCTTACTCCTGGAGAGCAAGTGTAGCCATTCGGGAGCAAACAGACTAGTTATCAGGGTCAGCAGCCTCCCCTGGCCTTCAGGTTCTTGAGGGCAGTTAACCTAAAGACCTGTCAAGCTCATTCCAATTGGATTACAGCACTTAGTGGGCTCTTTTTTCACTACTCATGTTTCCCAGTTTGGAGTGTTACAGAGGGTTGAGGTGAGTTGTGGATGCAGGTGTCGACCATATGTCGTTGTATTCTCACAGACCTTCCCACTCCCTGTCCCCCTCCCTTTAGCTCATTCTTTTATCTTTTACTATGGCTGCCTTTCACTGCATTAGATCTTTATGGGATCAAGCTGGCAATATTAAAGCAAATTAAAAGACCAAAACCAACAATGCATTAGTCTGTCTTTTAATGCTCTCCAACTTCCTTACTGTCTGTGACACTCAGACCCAACCCCATTCGCTCCTACTGAGGATGTAAATCTTCATAAACAAGTAACAATTATATTGTTTGTTTGTTTACATGTTTTTTAAAGGCCAAATAATTTAGTAAAACAGCTGGTACTGTAAGTTTAACTTAAACAGGATTCAAAAGTATATTTGTTGGGGACTATTTCCTGCTGCAGATTTGGTGCGCCAGTAAGAATTTACAGCACCAGGACAATGACTGTGAGATTGCCCTGAAGGAACATGTCACCCAGAACAATAGTGTGGCTCATTTATGTGTTTTTAATGATTTTTGGACAGTGGAGGTCTATGGCACAAAGACATAAACTATGTCAGGCTTTGGCTACACAGAGACAAATTTTTAGTTATTTGGATAAACGTATTGTTTGTTTTTGAATATATAGAATATCACAAGACTTGTCCTTTTAAAGTGAAATTCTTGCTTATAACTCACCCATGCAGAGTGTGTCAGAGTTGGCCATGCAGGCTCGGATCTCCACCTCACTGTCAGAACACTGGGTGCAGGGCTGGCAGGGTTTGTTGGTACGCTCCTCAGAAAATGTTCCCAAGCCACAGATCTGGCACTGTGTGTTTCCCTGTGGGCCACACTCCCGTATAACACCCTCACCATGATTGCACTTGGAGCAAGGTGCACACAGGTTGTGGTGGCTCAAAAAGAAGAAGTCGTTGTCACATTCACATTGTGTGTCTTGAGTGGCAGAGCAAGAAGCCACCATGGGGACGCTCAGTGGGCACTTGGCACAGGGAAGACAAGGGCCGAGGCCTTCAGATGAGGAAAATGTTCCTGTGAAACAAAATCAGCGTGAGTGTGGTTAAACTGAGACTTTCTCTCACGAATAATCAGTAGCAATGATGTGACGCAGTGGCGTTTAAAAATCTTTCAGCCACTTGAATTGATGACAGAGATAATGATAAGGCAGGTCAAACATATTCCACATTGGTGCAGTAACATTAGATTATAATTACTTACCCTGGGGGCATGGTGTGCACTTGGTATCCTCTTTCCCACACTTTACCTCCATCCCAAAGCCAGCAGGACACAGACTGCAACACTGTCCTGTTTCAGTGAACTGACCACTGGCACAGGCATTTCCAAAAGAAACCTAAAGTGAACACATGACATAGTTAGAAAAAAAATACCACCAGTGTGTACCTAAACACTTTGGTTTTACTTTCTTCAAGGAGTTTTATGCCTTATATCACACGTAGGAATGAAATCACACACACCCCACCCATTCGCAATTAAGTGGGGAACTGGGTGAACTGAAAATGGCCCTTTTTATCTTTTCATCTGACTCAGTTTTCACCCACAAAGTGCTCAGAGTCCTTATCTGCATGTGGGTAATGGAGAGCCCAGCTTGAGTTATGACATGAGGGATAGATCGGACATTCCTAACGGCTTGTGCAGCAGGGGTGGTGCCTGACAGGAGAGGCTGGCTTTAATCAGATGGCTTCAGACCACTGAAAAGAATAAGACATAGAGGGGTGAAGAAAAACACTCAAAAAGGAGGAAGAAGGAAGTAAAATAAAGGAAGTAAAAAAAGAGCTTCCAGATCAGATTGAATGACAAGGTGTATCTGTGTGTGTGAATACAGTGTATGTGTACATGTCTTGACATCAGAAAAGGAATGGGAGATATATAAAGACGACCGTTTCAGCCCCAGGCAAGGGTGTCAGTTAACTAAGGCTGCCTGTTTGGGTGAGATGGGGCCTTTAAAGTCCCCGAGCCCTGCAGGTGTGTCTAAGAAGGTCAGTATTTCACTGACTTCCCTTCTCCAGGCTCTGAACAACGGCATCTTAAACATGCACACATTTTAAGGGAGATTGGCCTGCCCTGCCTGGGGGCTGACAAGAGCAAACAGATGTCTAACAACTAACCTCCTGCAAAGGAGAAAATTAACAGCTAAACAACCCAATGATGTCTCTCTTTGTCTCTGAAGTCTGCCAAGAAACACAGGAAACGTGTGGGAACCTGTAAAGCCTGCAACAAAAAAAAATACCGCACACACACACACACACACAAACACACACACACACACACACACACACCATGCATGCCCCCATTCGCAAAACACTGAAATATTCCATGCTGATACTACAGGAGAAGCAGCTTTGAAACAGGGCTTGCCTCATTCCAAAAACAACAGCCAGTTTTACTGCGGCGCTTACATAGGAGCCTGATGATATCTGAGCATCAGCCACAGAACCCAGATCAGACGTATTAGGGTGTTGGGGTGGAACCATCAGGCTATTTGAAGTTGACAGACCTGGACCATAATAACTTGTAACACAAAGCTTTCCTGGTAGCTCTGGTTGGTCTTCTCTATGTGATAGACGGAGCTCCTCTGCTTCCACTAGCTTACCCTCAGTCTATACATTGATAAATATTTGGTGACAGTGGCTCTCTTTTATTTTTACCACCAGATTGGATTTATGTCATTTTACAGTGCCTGGTGTGAGTCTGTAGGCCTGCCTGGAGAGCCAGCTTGGCTCAGAGCACGAAAGGCTTGGCACTTCACCCATTGGTGCCCAGTGTAAAATAAAATATTTAGTCCATGCCCCACCACAAGGAACAGTGATCCATTCAGTAGAGAAATGAGTAATAATTATTTACTGTATATACACTATGAAATAGTACTATATATGGATATCACTTAATGTTCATTGGTATGAGAAAACATTCCAGTATGCAATTAATATTAAGTACACTTACCTGGAATTAATTGATAGTATTTACACTGTATGGTTTCATATTAAATATATCCTTACAGAAAATCAGACATTAAATAATCAATAAATCCACTTCATAAGTAAAAGTGTTTACCTACCTCTACATTGAGCCACTATTGTATTTTAATGAAAAAAAGTTATGTGGCTGAGGAATAACAGAAAGAGGGAGCATAGCTAGGTCTGAAAAAGTCAAACTATTACATTGCTAGTTTTTACTTACATGGTACATAAATCAATATGCTTTACCATTTAAACATACATTTAACCCCATGCTATTGAATTAACAACTATCACCGATCATTGTGAAACGCTTACCATCTTACTATATTTTCAAAGGATTAATTTGGTGTGCGTGCACCAGAGAGTATTAAGTCTTGTCTATTGCCTTGGGGGTAGAATTCTGAAGAGAAGGGGGCTGCAGTTGCTTTTTCCATTTAGGTAAGAAGTTGCAATCTGAAGGGATTCCCCAGTGAGAACAGACAGACCACCGAGGAGCACTGCTTTCAATGGGGCTCTCAACTTCACGGCTGCCGGAGTCACTCAGTCATCGCGGATCACATGCACACACACACACACACACACACACACATACAC